>QNQO01001957.1:0-163607 GCA_003290165.1 Berberis thunbergii
TCAGGGATTCAAGCGCGGCCACAGACCAATCCCGTGCACCCTCTACCTTGGCCAACGATGCCTGAGCAACTTCAGCCACTTTGGTTCGTTTAGAGCATTTTGTTTTCAACGTGTCATACTGGTAAAGAACATGGGAGAATACCAATAACAGTATGGAGAGCTTCCTCTTCATTGAAACCACAAGATTGTGATTAACCTGATGACTCAAATTCATCACTCCTGCATAGAAAAGATGGGTCATCCCATCCATTATTAGCCTGACACCATCCTCAAGATGAAAATTTGGAGAATTGTATTTGTTTTGTGTGTGTAAAATTCCTTGACGGAATACAAGCCTATGTAAGATAACTTTTACCAAACCTTTGGAAACAGGACACTTACGACTTGTTATACAAAATAGAGTCTTATACTGACTTTTCTATTTTAACTTTCCTATTCTGACTTTACTTCTTTAAATATTCTGACTTTCCTATTCTAACTTTTCTATTCTTGTATTTTCCTTCTTATAGAAGTGAATCAATCTTGAACTTGGGCTTGGCTATGTTGGGTGCAAACCCTACATATTCTAACATGCCCTCGCAAGCTGGACATGTAGACGCAGATGAAATGTCCAGCTTGGAGGAAACTTTGAAGTCAAATTTGGTGAATAAATCATGATTGTCGAGTGAACCTGCTAATGGTTCGACTGAGGCCTCATGATTGTCGAATCTGGATAGTTTTGATCATTCTTTTAACTCTAGATGATTTTGTATAAAATTCTGGATAATTTTTGATGATTCTGGTATGAAGAAATCATGACTGCTGAGTGAACGGCTAATGGTTTGACTCAAGTTAGCATGACTATCAAATTCTGATAATTCTTGTATGAAGAAATCTTGATTTCGTGTGAATGACTAATGGTTCGACTCGAGTCAGCATGACTATCCAATGCTGAAGAAATCATGACTGTCGAGTGAATGGCTAATGGTTCAACTCGAGTTAGCATAACTCCCCCTCAGCGCTAAGGCTGAAAAAGTTTATTGGCATTCGTGTTGGTATTGCTCAGCATTGGTGTTGGTATTTTATTTATTTATTTATTAGTTATTTTGCAATCTAAGTATTGAGTTATCTTTGTCATATAGGTTTGTAAAACAATTTAACCAAACCAGAATGGTTTCCTGAGTCACCTGATGATTTTCTAATCCTCGAAACCAAACTGCTCTATGTAAGTCCTAATTAAAGAGCCAAAATCCCTGCAATCATTTATACAATCAAGCACAATCACATGCGCCATTAGCAAAAAGTCACAGAAAATACAGGAAATGCTAGAATGTGAATGTTTTAGCTGACCATGATGGGCATAAAATATAGCAAATGTATCCATTCCACAAAAAGGATGCATGTGGATGGAAAAATTGCATTGTCAAAGCATTCAATCCTGTTTGCTACTACCAAGCCTGGCACGATGTCTGAGCTCAGCCCTCTTCCACCCGACGATTAGTTGACTAAAATAGTATAGGGTGTTACTAGGATCAAGACTGCAATGCAAACAGAAGGCCTGGCCAGAAAACAGATAAAAAGTTCCATGCACGTCAAAATAGTTCTGGGTTGAAAAGTTTTTTCTAGCGGATAGACAGAAAAGTATTAATCCTCTCAGCGAGATAACACCTGCGAAAGCCAAAAAGAAAAAACACATCTGGAAGTTGAGGTTCTTTATAGAAATAATGGTTACTAAGCAGCAAAAATACATGGAAAGATAATAAGGGATATCACCAAGGTTTTGTCCAATGGTGTGGAAGAAGCCGATGAACTAGTCTATAGCAAGTTGAAGTGGCAACGCGACCTTATGTGCTGAGTTGATCATTAGATCTGCCATTTGATCTATGTGCGATTTGAACTCCTTCATGGCCGACACGAGATTTGGTTTCTATTGCCAGAAAGACCCTAAATCTTTTATACGAAAAACAAATCTAAGTCAGAAAGAAAGTGTCAAGCAGAAGAGTAAAGAAGGAGAAGAGGGTTTGAACTCAAACATCGTCCCGGGCTTGCTAGTAGCGAACAGGATTGAATGCTTTGAAAATGCCATTTTGCCATCCACATGAATCCTTTTTGTGGAATGGATACATTTGCTATATTTTATGTACAGAAAATATTTGGATGAGAATTGAGTGTAAACACTACATATTCTAACATTTAGGCTGACTAGCGACACCACCTAGGTACTTGCTTGCAAGCATGGACAGATGGGTACCATTTGTCTATAGTAAGGAAGTCCTCCCAAAAACCAATACTTGGTGTGCTTTGGGATCTTTTAACTTGCCACTAACTTTGCCTTCTCACCTTGTTGCTCGCTATCCATATTTGTTACTTCGATATATAGAGTCTTTTATATATTTGGTTTGGGAATTACATGTCTTTTATTTGATAACCCCATATAGAGTCTATATGTATAACTCTAAACTTTCTTTTCCATTTTACCCTCCCCTATTCTAAATAATTACATGTGAAACTAACGAGTCAATGAACAGTGCTAGGTGTATTTGACTTTTAATTTGATAAACACTATTACACATTTATCTTCAACTTAATTTCCTTTCCAATTTTGCCCTCCCAACTCTATGGTATTTACAACTAAAAATCAAAAGGTGGGTAAAAGTAACCAAGGGTGTTTTTATGTCATTCAAATGAATAATACTATATAATATTACCATTCTATCCTTCCAAAGTTAAACTATTACAATCAAAACCAACCCATATAAACATTCATTAATTATACTTAAGTCTCTAATATAATTTATTTAAAGTTCTCCAATTATCTTTAAATTATAAAAAGGCTCTTACATCTAACTTTTGAATTTCTCATTTGTCATTCACATTTCATACATTTACAATAAAAAGAGTCTCACTAAAACATTGATTACTTATACCTATGCCCTAACAAATTATTTAAAGCCCCTTATTATTTATAAACTATATATAGGCTTGTAAAATTATGCACAATTATTTTATTTAGAAATTCAATAATAGTTCACTACTACTAAAAGGCCAATTGTGGCAGATCATATATGACATTAAGGCTTAATCCTGGCGCAAGAAAACCTAAATTCGACAAAAAAAACCTTATACTGGTGGATAAAATGTATGCCGAAATTGTTGGCGCCGGGAAAGGAATGTCCTGGCGGATAAATATCTTAATACGTCGGGAAATTAATTAATCCACCAGGACATTAATTATTGAATTGGTATAATAAGATAAAATAAAAGTATTGAATATCCGCGCACGTAGAGCGCGTCAATGTACACCCTAGTATTATGTAACACCTTTTTTTTCCAAACGAACAGTAAAAAGCATGTCTTCAACTCTAAATTTTATTTCCCATTGTGCCCTCCCTTATTTTTAATAATTACATGTGAAACCAACAGACCACTGAAGACTGTTAGGGTATTTGTCTTTTAATTGAGAAACACTATTACACATTTGTCTTCAACCTAATTTTAGGTTTCGAAAATGCTCTCCCAGCTTATAATATTTACAAAGAAAAATCAAAAGATGGTAAAACTGACAAAGGCGTTTGTGTCTTTAAATGAAAACACTATTACATTTTTTTACACTTTTGCCCTCCCAAATTCAAATTATTTATAATTTAAACTCATCCCCTTTCAATTTTCATTAATTATACGAAGCCTTTAATATAATTATGTGAAGCCCTCCAACTATCTTAGAAAACTATAAATAGGTCCCTACATACTAACTTTTTGATTTTTTTTTCATTTTTCCTCCACATTTCATTATTTTTACAATCCAAACTAGCATTTCTTAAAACATCGATATATTATATCTAAGCCCCTAAAATTATTTCAAGCCCCCCAATTATATATAAATTATAAAAAACTCTTACAACTAACTTTTATATTTTCCATTTTTCCATTCATATTAGGGGAGTTAATCGGTTTTGTCGGTTCAAAACTGGACAAAACCGAACCGAACTAGATATTCGGTTTTCGGTTTGGTTTTCACATTTTTAAAACAAAAAATCGAATTGAACTGATTCGGTTCAGTTTCGGTTTTCCATTTTCTTTTTATCTTCCTAAATGTTGTATCTCAGTCTTTCTAACATCTCAAATACACATAAACCCAATCAATCCGTGAGGTTGCAAATCTTCTTCATTTTCTTTTTTCCTCACTATCAAAATCCAAGTTCAATCAAACCTACATGTTCAACATGTATCTACTTACAGATCTTGTCAACTTGGATCTAAGTCCAAAAGATCATTGCTGAGTACATATCAGTATGAGAGATGTCTAGATGAAATGAATTAGAACCCTAAAATATGAGAGACCCACCTGTAATGAAATTGGGATTCTTCCCAAAAACTGAAAATAGCACAAATTGTATCAATCAAACAAACCACCATGCATTCATTAACTAACTAAACTCATCATTGCCACTTTTTCAAAAAAAGATAAAAACTTCATTTTCCTATTTAGAATAAGAGATTTCACCTCCATGGATATTTCTTTGGTAATTAAGTTTTATCTATCTCTGTATAAATCAGTGTATTATTGAGTTGTTGTTGTGTGTCCTTATGGACATCAAAATAATTTTCAATAGGAGTCATTCTTTGCCTTTACCCTTTCTTCAAAGTAAATCAAATCTTCTTTTTTGAGTCAGACCATTAATGATGGTAAAGCCTATCATTGACAAGAGAAAAAAAAATAGGAAGTGAAATAAAAAAAGTTGTTGGGAAAATAAAAAGTTGTTGATTAGGAGATTAAAAAATAGTGAAATAAAAATTTGTTGGGAAAAGAAAAAGTTGTTGATTAAGAGATTAAAAGGGGTTTGGTTTGGTAGTTTGGTGGTGTGAAATACAAAAATCGAAATCGAACCAAACCAGCTCGGTTCAGTTCGATTTTTTTATGTTTAGTTTCGTGTTTATCGGTTAATTTTTTGTTCGGTTCGGTAGGAACCAATTAACACCTCTAATTCATATTACATATTTTATAATCAAAATCAGTTCCTCTGAAACATTGATTAATTATACTTAAGTCTCCAATGTAATAGTTTATTTAAAATCCTCTAATTATTTATAAACTATACATAAGCCCTTAGAATAAATAAATAAAAATTATTGAATATCCAGTCACGTAAAGCGCGTCCACCCCTAGTATATATATATTGGGTTGTTGAACTTGAAACGTTTTGCGGAGATTATCATGTAAAATTTTAATTTCATCCAAAAAATGAGAAAATGAGAAATGATTGTCTACTTCGGTAGAGTTTTCAAGGTCAATGTGCACCTCCAAGCATGAGTATTCCATTTGAAGAGTGAGCCAAAATATATGATCTTGATTAAGTCGTTATTTTTCTAATTAAAATCTAACTAGGCAACTTGAAACTAAATTTTATGGACTTGATTCAAGGCAAGCTGCTACTCTGTTTGGCGCATGTTGAAGATTATTTTGCGTTTGCGTTTGCGTTTGCGTTTGCGAGAGGAATAGAAAATAGGGGCCATCACTTTGAGTGGGGACAAGTAGGCCGATCGAAGGCATTGATCCCAACCCAAGCTTTATTGGACAAGAAAATCTCATGAATTCGGTCGGACACAATATCATTTTATCTTAAAACTAATCTGACAACTTCATTGGGATAAAGGCTGGGACTGGGTCGGGTCGCCCATTTAGCAATTCGCATCGTCTCTATTTCTAATATACTAATTCAACGCATCTTCCATTCATTGTGGTCTCTTATACGTTTACATTTTCTTGAGATATGCACCGTTATCTAGAATGCATTTTGGATGGATTGCAGATCGAATGTTTAATGATATGTATGAGAAAAATAATAATAATGAATAAATGTTTACTGGATTAAAGTCTTAACCCAAGTCATTCCCTTTCTGATAGATTTCGCTGGCCTTGGGTTTACATTACATTCTGTCATCCAACTACGATCTGTAGAAACACCCAAAGTAACTAGTGTATATATTTCTGACTCTCCTAAAATTAGAATAAAAGTAGGTAAAATCCACTGACCCATTACGGATCCAATTTGTTTTTCACTTGTAAGCGTACATTGAAATTCTAAGAAATTACAAATTTGATTAGAGTGTTAACGCGCTCTACGTGCATGTATATTTAGTATTAAAATTTAATAAATGCAACTTAAATTGGATTTCAATGTTGTAGTTATATATGTGCTAGTATGCCCATTACACGCACAAATTTTGCTTGTATATATTTCTTTATTTTTTGTTAATCTATGTGTATGATTGATCATATGGTATAATTATTATGTTGTTGGCAGAAGGTGGTTTAAGAAATCAAAAGACCATTTTAAAGCTTCACCCAAACGCAACTGAAAAGGCCCAAAAACCTTTATATGATCATATTTGACCCACTATACACTACAATATATATATATAACTACAAATATTAGAGACGGTAATTTGATTCTGTCTCTACTTAAAATATTTGAGACAGCAAAATATCGTCACTAAGGGGGGTGTATTGTATCTGGATTTTGTGGGCAATTTAATAAATTTCATGGATTCTGAAAATTCAAGTGTATTCAATTTGGATTTTAAAAAGTCCACAAAAGTCTAGGGGTATTCAATAAGGATTTTAAAATGTCTTTCTGAAATCCACAAAGTCTAGGGGTATTCAATATGGATTTCAGAAAGTCCACAAAAGTTTTAGGGTATTCAAAATATCATTCATATTTATGGATTTGGAAAATCATGGATTCTCATGGACTTTGTTGTGTTAAGTATAAATAACAAAATTCAATAATTTGCCAACCTCCATATCAAAGATTTCAATGATATTTTAAATATTTTTGGTTCCATCTATGATAACACAAAAAAGGACTACTCCTCTTCCTCCTCTTCCTCCTCTTCTCATTCTCTCTGCCGAAATTCCTACAATCCCAACAAAACTAGAGTTGTGCTGAGCTGACAGAGATGTCTTTAGATTTTTCACTCCCTTGCTACAAACTCCGTTCTCACACTTCTTCATCCTTTTCTTCCTCCAACTCTTCTTCCAGCCCTTCCACTTCATCTTCTTCTTCATACAAGTTCATCACTATAAGGAGCTCCAATGCCGAAGGACCTCTTCGAAGACCTAGTGCTCCTTCTCTAAGACAACCCCCTTCACCCACTCTCAAGCCTGCTCCTTCCCCTTCTCCTCCATCTCCATCTCCATCCAAGCCAGCTTCAAGTGTGGTGGAGCAGAGTAATTCATTGGTGACTGTTGAATTGCAGAGGAAAATGGCTAAGGAGCTTCAAGATTACTTTCGTCAAAAGAAGCTTGAGGAAGCTAATCAAGATCCCTTCTTTGGGTTCTTTGAGAAAAATGAGATTTCCAATGGAAGGTAACAATACCCATTTCTCTATTTTCTATGAATTTTACTAATCTTCAGTGTTTGAATAAAAATCTTCAATTTTTCATGTTTTGGAGTCTCTGATTTCACCTCACATAATGAACGAAAAATTGATAGTATGAACTGTTGATGACCATCATTAGATTCAACAATAGTTGTGGGAAATTGATAGTAGAGTTTGATAAATCAACATACAAATATTTAAAATATCATTGAAAGGGAACCATATGTAGATGATAGAACGCATAAGTTTGGGATTGAAAGGGCTAGTTTTTTTTGGCACATGTATCTCTCACTTTTGTTAATTATATGCGGACGTTTTTTTGTTTCATCACTATTTATCAACTTCTTTTTTATCTTGCAAATAATTAGAAATCTGTAAAAGTCGTTCATATAAAGTCCGTGGATTTTCATAAATCTCTAGAAAGTATGTAGCAAAAGTCTATGGATTTAAGAAATCAGCAGAAGTCCGTGGACAATTAAAGAGTCTGTGGACAATTTAAAGAGTCCGTGGACATTTCAAATTATTTATCAATTCCATAAGAATCCATATACAATACACCCCCCTAATGCTTTTGGTAGCTGGCCAAGACCATAATCATAAAAACTGTGCTTGTGACGGGAAAATCGTGGCTAAATTCACAATAAACCGTAGCTAATCTAAACATTTGGGATGCTATATTAGTTGTCGCTAAGTTATTCATTATTTCAACTGTTATTAGCGTAAGGACCGTTTTTACCGCCTCTATTTAGTGACGGTGGGAGGGATGTTACAAATAAAAACTAATTGCTACGGTATAAACCATTTCCAATGGATTTTTTGAAAAAAAAAGTATATACAAAAAAAAAAAAATTGCGCACGAAAAAGCTTTTGGAGGCGCCATTTTTTTCCTCTCTCATCTCCTTACTCCAAATCCCCAAATTAGAAGCCATATTGAAAAGATTGGAGAAAAAAAACACTGACTTGGTAAGGAGCGTCACCCGCTGTGAGGAGTGTCACCCGTTGAGAGAGAAGAAGATCTAATTAGAGAAGAAGAACATCTCCTTCTTCATCTTCTTCAACTTCAAGGTTCAAGGTGGGTGGGTTTATGTTTCTGACAGTGAAAATGGGTGGGGCTTCTATCTACTCTCTGTTTGTGCTCTGTTCAGCATTATCGGAGCCATAATTGTTTGTTTAGGTGAGTAAAAATCAAACCTCTTACTTACCCATCTCTTGTTTTGTAGATTTTGTTCAAATCTTGAATACCCATTTCGATTTTCATCCAAATTCATCAAATCTCTTGCTTTGAGTCAAATTTTCTCTGTATTTATTGCATTTTGTCTCTTCTCCCTCCATTTATTACAGATGTGGCGACTTCTTCTTCAGTGAGCTTCCTAACTTTTGTTTCTCACAGCACAATGAAATCGCAAGGCAAGCAGTTTCTTGGTTCCTTCGATTTTCTCACAATCGCTTTGCTCAATTCTTGCTCACACTCGTCCATAGCCATTGGTATTCTACTCTTCTTCTCTCTCAATTTCTCATCAATTTGTTTTGCATTGCTAATGTAATTACTAATTAGGGTTTGTGAGGTGAATCATAGATGTAAAAGACTAGGGTTTTCTTTTCAATTTCGTGTATTCTACACAGAATCAGATACAATGTTTCGGATTGCACAACTTGGATCTGATACTTCCATGGATTAATATGTGTCATTGTTGTGCATTTTAGCAAATCCATGAGGATTAAGTTGGGGGGATTTGGGTGTTTGTTGTCAACATACTAGAACAAGAATAATGTTGAGGTTGGGGATTTGGGTCTAAGCTTTTTTTTTAATCATTGTGATGGTGTTGAGGGGTTCAACATCAGGATTGATTCCTTGGACATTTCTTTGTTGATGCAAATGCCTTTGGCTGATAGCAAAAATAAAATAAAAAATTTGTCACCAACCCTTTATTTATGAAATGAAGATGTTTGTATAGAACTCACCTTGCGAAGCATGAATCATCATCCCGATCCGAGAACTAATAAACTTAAGATGTATAGCTTTCAATTTGAAATAGCTAATATAGTTATGTCTCTCTCTAGTTTGTCAAACAAAGTCTCAGTTCCCTAGTTCGCACTACACCAAATTGGCATATTTGTAACAACTTAAAAATAGTAACACTTTTGAACTATTACAATTCGCCAAACAATTTCAAGTCAAAACTAAATTTAGTCAACAAAATGAAAAATAGCTACACAAAAAAGTGATACAATAAATTAGATCACCATGAATAGCATCGCTTGTAAGCCCATACTATTTGTGGTAATACAATTATTGAATCACTTTGTTTGTGAAAATGTGTAAAATTACTTTGTGGATTGTTATAGCTCAAAAGTTTTACTGTTTTTTGAATTGTTACAAAAATGCCAATTTGATGTAGTGTCGGTTCAGTTTTCAACTGAAATTAATCAGTGAACCAAGAGTTAAAAGGCAAGAAAATTTCTTAGGAAGCACTACACTGCACTAGCTACAAGAGTATCATTGCCAATGCAACAAATCATATTATTATAATAAGTGTAACTAACATTGTAGATGAATCCTACCAATGTAGAATTCAAAGACCACCAACGATTTCACCATCTATTAGCAATTACCTACATTTACTTCAACCAATTGCATAGGACATCCAATATATTATGATAAGTTACATATATAATTGTTCATAACTTCTCACAATTTGAAATTTTGAATGATATTATTCTAAAGTCTTCAGATTCAACACCTTCTAACGAAAATAAGAAAAGTAGAACACATTTGTGGGATGATCGATATTATTCTGCTTCTATGCATTGCTCTCTCAAATTTTACAGGTTTAGGTGCTTTTGAATTGATATTGGTTTTGAAGTGGAAGATACGAAATTCTGAAGTAGAACACATTTTGTGGGATGATCGATATGGTGTGCAAGATCACATGAACTACTGTATGTCTCATTTTTGTGCAGACGGTCACCAATCTCATAGGAAACTGTGATTTATGTAGTTCTTTAAGTATAAGTGAGTTATCATCTCAAATTGAAATTGTATTTATAGAGTTTGATAGAGTATAATTTCATTTTGAGTTTGATAGAGTATAAAGTTGTTTGGGATTGTATTTTTTTGTGATGGACAAATTATTTAGCATACCAACAAGGTTAGTGTATTAGTCATCATTTTCGGTGAAAATTAATACAATTGTGTTCAAGTTTGAAATGTGTCTTCTGAATGACAAAAAAAAGGAAATGAGAAATTTGAAAATTAATGGAGAGAACTAATTCCATTAAAATTTTTGAATTTTCATTGTTTACTAATTTTTTTTAGTTATAGTAGGTTAGTGTTAGCAACAACAGTATTCTAGTTGATGATTTGAACTGGTTGTTTATATTGCCACAACCAATTGATCGTCCCTGATTTGCAAGAGCAAATGTCGTCTCTATTTTGTCAATTTGAGATAGCCCAAGCCGTCTCATAAATTTCAAAAATTGTTTTGCAACTTAGCAACAATCACAAACCGTTGCTAGATAGCCATGGCAAATGTCGTCTCTATTTTGTCAATTAAAGACAGTCTTAGCCGTCTCAGAATTTTCCACTTAGCAACGGTCCAAAATTGTTGCCAAATAGCCACGACAAATGTCGTCTCTATTTTGTCAAATTGCGATAGCCCCAGCCGTCTCAAAATTTTCAAAAGTTGTCACCAATACTGCCGTCTCAAATAATCCTTCGAATTCAAATTGATTTAGAGACGGATTCTTTGCAACTTAGCGACAGTCACAAACCGTTGCCAAATAGCCATAGAAAAGTGCACCGTTGCTGTTATACTGGAGTGAAGATTCAAATAGCTACGGTATTGCAATGGTCATTGAGATGTTGCTGATCCATTGCAACTACGCTTTTTAATACTTAGCAACGGTAAAATGTTGTTGCTCAATTTTTATTTTTTTAGTGATAGTACCACCTTCTTCTACACCTGGTGCCTATTGCTTAAATGAATATTAACTCTCCTCCTATTCATAACAGCATGAAAGTAGTGTAAATTGAAAATGAAATTTTGTAGTAAAGAAACATTCAAAATTTTCATTAGCGTGGTCCAAACATTAATCTAAGACATTGTTAGAAGCATGGGTTTACACTTGTATTTTTTTATGAGAGTTGTGGAAGTACCCTTGTTGTAGGGTTCTTGCTCATGAGAAATGAGACAACAGTGATGAAATTAAGAAGTGATGCAAATAAATTTGCTCCTACTAAGATTCAAAAATGGGTCTTAGATCAGTTGAGAAATGGAGATGCGTCGAATTGGATCTGTAGAGTTAGACAGAGGGATGGAAATTCATTTGAATAGTGTTGTCAAAGTCAATCGCGGAAAAGGAGAGTAGTTGTGTCTATGGAAAAGGGGTGGTTAGTAAGTGTGGACTGAGCTAGATGGAGAAGTTCAGACAAGACGGATGTCGATGAAGACAAACCAGTTGGGGTTTGAACTTGGGAGGGGATGTTAATTTACTAGGGGGCAATTTCATAAATTATACTTGTGTGGGGGTGAACATACGTACACTATAGCTAGCACCACTGTGCGTTATAGTAACTAGGGTGTTGATGCGCCCTACGTTCGTGGATATTCTATATTTTTAATTTTATTACAACAATTCGACAATAATAAAAAATTATTATTGAATTTCTAAACAAAATAATTATAAATAATTTTAAGGGCCTATGTATAGTTTATAAATAAATAAGGGGCTTCAAATAATATATATTAGGGGCATATGTATAATTATTAAATGTTTGAGAGGGGGTTAGTTTTAATTGTAAAAGTATGAAATGTTAAGAGCAAAATAGGAAATTCAAAAGTTAGATGTAAGGGTCTTTTATAATTTTAGATAATTTGAGGGTTTTGTATAAATTATATATTGGGCCTAGGTATTAATGAATGTTTACAATGGCTAGTTTTGATAGAAAATAAAACTTAAAAAAAAAAAAAAGACGTGAGGGCATTTTTTTATAATTTATAGGTAATTGAAGGATTTTAAATAATTGTTTTTAAATAATTTATAGCTATAGTTAACAATATTTGAGAGAGACGGATTTGATTGTAAATAATCTTAATTTGAGAGAGTAAAATGGTACATAAAAATTTTAAATTTAAATTACAAATATACACATGGTCATTATTCACCTGTCTATTGGTTTTTACTATAAATATAATAGAGTTAGAAGGGTATTTTGGACATTAGAAAAATCAAGATGAAGACACATGAGTTCACTAAACTCTCGTTATATACTCTAGATAGATAGATAGATGAAGTACAATTCCTTTGGAATATACTCAAAAGAAAATAGTTTGCTTATAATTACCAAAAACCACCAAAGTTTGGATTCTTCAAAGTTTCTACTTCCACTAGTCACTTGTTTGCTAAAATTTATATTCAATTATTTTGGATTTTGGATTTTGGATTTTGAATTGATAAGTAGATTAGCTTCTGTTAAACAACTAGCTCTCTATTATTCTCTCCCATATATTTCATACGCACTCTCCCGATGACTAAGACATTATTTTCTAGGAAAAATCTAGGATGCCTGATACCCTGGCCAGTACTATGCCTGGTGGGTGCCAAACATCATTGATTTGCGTCGAGATAAGTGTAACACTTGTCTCGATGCAAAATCAACGGTGCTAGCACCCACCAGGCACCCTAGTCTTACTCTATTTTCTAAAATTTAACTATGCGCTTAACCAACTAACTAAAGCCAAAATTAAAAAAAGTCTAAATAGCTGGAAATGAAGAGGAGAGAGTGTCGCCCAACTTAACCCGAGATGGTAAGTAAAAGACTCACTTTCATCATATCTCAAGTTGAAGGAGGACGGACCTATGGCTAATCGGAGAACTTACTTTCGGCTATCTACGGGTCGACCCATTAGATTAGGGAACCCTTAATCCCTGAACCAATCAAAATTCGTCAGGATAATTTGCATTTAGGTAAGTGTATCAAAACTAGCAGAAATTCACGTTGCTCTGTGTAAATCCAATGCCACCTTTTAAATCAATTTTAGCCAAATACAAAAACCCTATACAAAAGAAGAAAATAAATTTGGCCCCAGCTTTTTAAGACACCCCCCACTCTAATGTTGCCATCTGATTGGACAACACCAAAGAGTGAGAAGGTAAAGGCATTTTCCTTTTAGTCTAGAAAAAGAAGAAAAAAATTTAATTATTTAGTGAAATAATAGAACATAAATAAAAATTAGACTTAAAACTTGTAAGGAAAAAGAGCTGTTCTACCTGTCAAGGGAATGGGCGAGGAAAACAGCGAGGGAGGGAGGGAGTCGTCCATCCCCCTCGGGATGTGTGCTGTCATTTTTTATGTGCGCATCCCGAGAGAATGGATGGCTTCCCCCTCGCTGTTTTTCTCGCCCACTTCCTCGACATTTAGAATTTTCGAAGGAAAAATAATGTGAATGACCTTTTCTCATGTGTAATTAATTTCTGGGGGCTTCCTTCATAAACTGGGTACCTCTCATATGAATGAGGAGTGTTGATGTTGTAAGCAATATTTTAAAGATCGGTTTAGGTGGGGTGTAGGTGCTAGGCGGGCTAGACAACTGCCTGGGCGGGTTTTTGAAAAAAAAAATATTTCCTGTTTAAAAAAATATAAAAACAATTAAGATTATACATTTTGCATGTGTATCTTGGCAATGAATTGAAAGTAATTTATATATTATTATGCTTAATTTTTATAACTTATCATAGATAATAAATAATAAATAATAAATAATCACCTAGACTCCCGCCTAATCCTCAGGAATTAGTTCCTTATTCTCCATCACCTTAGCAATTTTTATAACACTGGTTGTAGGGGTGGGCATCCCATCCCGCGATCCCGTTCCCGTCCCGTCCCGTTCCGATTTTTTCGGGTCTTAATGGGATTAAATAATTTCATCCCGATCCCGTCCCGTCCCGATCTAGAATGGGATGGGATGGGATGAAGATTTTCAATCCCGCCAATCCCGTCCCGTCCCGAACTAATTTATTAATATTAATTATTAGTATTTTATTTAATTATTTCGTGGTGTATGTTGTTACAAATTGTTATGGTGTATGTTGTTACTTCTGTTCATGGTGTGCACACTGGGGCCATTATTCACATTATATATTTACATGGATGGTGCATCAATAAACAACTTTGAACTAAATTTTCATACGAAGATGCATGCTGGATAGTGTGCAAAACGTATAGAAAATAGCGAGAAAACTCTTCAAATTCGTGAGTTTAGCATTGTACAGCATGAAAGATAACCCACATTTTCTGATACAAGTTGGGCCAATTTGTTTGGGTGTTGGAGTCTGCTCTAAACCCACCTAGTTCAATGACAGTTTCGCTCTATTGATTGTCTGTCCATTTCAATCAAGTTAATCAATTGATTTTGTTTTGAATTTTTTCAATGAACACTGTTTGATTCGAATGCATGATTGCAACAACACAATTATGTGACTATTACACATAAAACTAGAATATTTTATTCCTTAATCATTTTATAAATCAATCAACTGTACTTTAAGCATTTTCAATAAAAATGCCGCATAAAATAAGAATGAAAAAACTTTGTAGCAATTTGATGTTTAGATTGAACCTAATTGCTTAACTATCAATTTGATCATACAATTCTCCAGATTAGCACGCTGATTCCATCCCGTCCCGAACCCATTTGGAATGGGACGAGGTCGGGATGATGTTTTTCCCATTCCGTTCCGTCCCGTCCCAATTCCGTATGAACGAGATGAAATAAGAATAGGTATATCTCATCTCATCCCGCCCCGTGCCCACCTCTAACTGGTTGTAAGTCACACCATCCTATTGAATTCAAACTTTAAGGTTCAAAAACTTATCTAACAACCAAAATACTCTCAGCTTGTCGCTTATTTCTTCTTTCAAACTTCAAATCAAGATCCGTACTAAGAGGTCATTTGTCATTATTTATGAAACCTAAATTTATTAAAATATTATTAGAAGATGAAACAATATAATTAATAAAGGTGAGGATTGGAAATTGGATTTTCATATACAAAAACTATCAATGAGGGTGTCAGGGTGCATGTTTGCGGTCTGCGTGGCAAAAATACTCACAATTTAGATCATAGGGCAATAATCGTTGAAAATAATAATAGTAAATTAACATAATTAATCCATTGTGAAGATAAGATTGGAAAGAAAGGGTAATCAAATTTGAGTGAAGTTAGGAAATTATGTTTTGTAATCAAGATGATGTGGCATCGTCATAGGAGTTTTTTACAAACTCGAGATACATTTAAACTCTTTGGGGATTTTATCATTTCACGTGTTGCAAAGTTTGGCTTCCTAGCATTTTTTTTTTTTATCAAATCTTGACCCATTCAAGTTTATTTCAATCCATATATGATGGTTACTCTAATCCCTATCCTAATATCAGTCCCTCGATGTCGCTTTTCGAAAGCAATAGCTGATATTTGTTTGATCTAATCTGTGACCCTGCATTTCAGTCTTGACCTACATTTAGTGATGAAAAGCTTAAAATAACGTGCCCTACAAAATTAAACTAGTTTGTTAAGGCATTCAAAAAAGGGAAAGTGACCTGAAAATAACAGCTCTAAGTACATGTCTTTAGGCGGACCACCAATAATACGAGACACACACAAGACTGTCCTAAAGTAAACCCTAATTTTAATGAGGGTGGCCAAGGAAGGAAGGTGGTGGATGAGAGATTGGGATGGGTTTTCCTTCTTAAGGGGATACCCTTGCATTCATCACACTTTATATTTTGTTTTAAAAAAAAAAACACTTAATTTGATTAGTCCATGCCTGAACTAAATAGTCTTTCTTTAACAGTCTTTAAAACACTCTTTCCCAATTTCTACCAGGACCTATAGTTTTCGATATTACAGGTTACAAACTTTTATAGAAGTGATAGAATAAATGGAAGAACAAAGAAGATGGTAACTATACACAAAAGAAGAATAGGGAAGAAAGATAACAACCAATGAAATAGAGGAGAGAAAAAGAATAGTATAAGCATTAAATAACATAAGAATGCAAAAATTAAAAAGATTACATCCATAAGATGAATTTTGAAGATCTTAACTTTGATCACTACAATCGATCGATCTAGCTCTAAGACAGTTTCCTGCTTTACACTTAGAGAGGACCTAGAAGATCTTATCAGAGTGTGATCTGTCTTTTAAGTTAAGAATTTTGGAAATCAGAGTTGAAGAACTCTACTTTGTATTGTCCAAGAGAACACCCGATTCACTTCTTAGGGTGACTTTGATAGTTCAACCAAGTCCAATACTTTCTTTTAAGTAGAGGTTTTGTATAAGAGAAGAAATCAGAGAGATGTATATAAGAAAAGATGCTTATATATTGATAAGAAAATATTGAAAGTAATTACAGAGGGAACTTAGAAACTTACAGGTGGAATATACAGAAACGAGATGGAGAGGAAAGCTTACAAACTTGGATAGCTAGGGGATACAGAGCAGGTTTGGGGTTCTAATTCGAGCTGCCTTGCTCTCCAAGAGCTTTTAATTATTTATAGACAAAGAGAGATAAGATGGGATGAGGAGATAAGATTCCTCTTTGAGTGGAGGATGAGCTGGAGGCTTATCCTTTGCGTTGCGTTGTCTTGTTGCATTGATTGGGGTGAACTGTAGACACATGCTTGTCACTGTACACCTTTTGACTGTCGGCAAGTACTGTTGAAGATGCTTCAACTGTAGCTGCACTTATTGGATTGACTGTAGCTTCACGCGGATGCTTTTGAAAAAGGAAATGATGCTTGTCGGACTGTCTGCTGACTGTGGCCGAAAGCTAATTTGGAAACTTGTGGAGGTGGCAGATGCTGCCTTTGAAAGAATGGACGTGGGTCCATCTACAAATCTCTAGGATCGATGATGCCATAACAGTCATCTTCATTGAGGTTAACTGTTTGATCATCTTCTTCGACTTCTTCCTCAGCTTCATCAGAACATATCTGTGATAGAGTTTCAATGAGCTGGGCTCTGGTTGGTTTGGTCTTAATCTTCTGAAGAATCTGCTGCTTCAACTGTTTGATGTTGGAGGATGATTCTGAAGGAGGACCTATTGGAACAGGAACATTTGGTGAAGAGGACACTTCTTTTTTGGAGAAGAAGGCTGTTACGCCTTCTTTGGTTACCTTAGAATGGTCAAACCTTTGCCACCATTTTACTTTGTAGCGTCGGCATAACCATGAAGGTTTTGATTTGGAAAGGGCGCCTGGTGCATCGGGATTGGAACAAACATAATCCCAGCAAAGAATCCAGGCAAGATTGAAACGAATGAAGAACCAGATGGATAGAACCTGTTGATCAATAGGTTCAGGAGGCTGGTACTTGTCTTTGAAGATATTCCATCCTTCACGAACAGGGGAAGGAAGAATTTCAATAACGGGACCAAAAGAACTCCACCATTGATGTTGAAACCAGAATGGGAGAACTTTGGCATGGAACTTTTTACAGAACAAGAAGAACCAAGAGTGGCCCGATTGATGAGGACTTATAAGAAATGCTCTGGTCCAAGCATTCTTATAGTCATAATAACTATAGGTCTGGGGAACATAGCTCTGTGAGAGCCTCTTGTGGAATCGAGGGTGTTGATTCCATTCTGCTTCAGTCAGAACTTTGAAAATCTGACACTTGGAGAAGGTGATTCGAGTCTTAGTTTCATCATAGTGATGAGTAACAGAGATCGAATCTGAATCTACCAGAATGAATTCATAGAATTCTCTGGTCTTGAAGGCATCTGTCTCTTCATATTGTTGATCAGGAGAGTACAGATTCCTGGCAATTGCATGAGGATCAGAGAGAAGGACTCTGAATTGAGGTTCAACAATACCTAACAAGTCCAGATTGGTCTTGTTGATATATTGAAGAGGTGCCTGATTAGGCTTTGAAAAACTTACCAGAGATGACGGCTCTTTAGCTTGATCAAGAGCTGAATATTTCTGGGTTAATTGAAGGGCATAAGAAAGAGGGGCTGGCTGCAAAGAAGCAGAAGGCGTCTTTGCATAGCTTGCCTTTGATTTGGGTTTGGGAGATGAGTTAGAAGATGAACTCATCTTTGCAAGAACTCACGGGAGAGAAAGTCTGCCAGTGAGTTGTCTTTTCCCTTTATATATTTGATTTCAAAATCAAATGCAGAAATCAAACCTTGCCATCTGGCGAAAATCTGTTTGGAAACCAAATTTAAAACATCTTTAGTTAAAATATCTTTTGCTGATTGGCAATCAATTTGTAATAAAAATTTTTGATTAATTAAATCATCTTGAAATTTCATGATGCACAGTACGATCGATAAAACTTCTTTTTTGACCGTAGAATAATTCATTTGAGTAGAATTCCAGATACCTGAATGGTATCGGACCAATTGGATAGTAGAAGACACAGGTAGACGCTGTTTGAGAATACCACCATACCCATGATTGGATGCATCTGTTTCTACTATTTTGAAGGCATCGGGATCAGCAATACCTAAACAAGGAAGACTTTTGACTTGACTTTTGACTTGGCGGACTATGGAAGTATGGGCTTCAGTCCATGGGCCTGGGTTTTTCTTAAGTCGATTATACAAAGGCTTAATTAAAACGCGGAGGCCTTTATAAAAATCTGCTACATAATTTAAAGATCCAAGAAATCTTTGTAATTGGGTTTTTTCCCGGATTTCATCTGGAAATTTGTCAGCAAATTCAATTGTTCTTGAAATTGGGGTAATCATCCCATTGAAAATCTTATGACCTAAAAATCTAACATTTGTTTGAAACAAATTAATTTTGGTTGGGGATAAAACCAATCCATTCTTCTTAATACAATTTTCAAATTGATACAAGTGTTTCCAGTGTTGGGGAACACTTTCAGAGAACACCAGTATATCATCGATATACACAATGGTGAACTGTGAGAATTGAGAGAGAATATCATTCATGATATTCTGGAACTCACTAGGAGCATTCTTGAGACCAAAGGGCATAACATTCCACTCATAATGTCCAAAAGGAACATTAAAAGCAGTTTTATACCTGTCTTTGGGATGAACCTGGATCTGCCAGAATCCAGATTTTAAATCGAATTTAGAGAAGACACAAGCATTGTGTAATCTCTTAAGAAGATCTCTTTGAGATGGAATTGGATAACGAATCCATTGGAGGACATTGTTAAGAGGTTTATAATTAATTACAAGACGAGGGCTTCCTCGTTCAAGTTCAGCAGCTTTATTAACATAAAAAGCAGCGCAACTCCAAGGAGATTTAGAATCTCGAATGAGTCTTTTTTCTTTTAAAGAACTAATTTCTTGTTTGCAAAATTCCATAAGTTCGCTATTCATCTGAATTGGGCGAGCTTTAGTGGGAATTTTTCTTTCATCAAATCCTGGTTCATAAGGTAATCGAACCACATGCTGAGATCTATACCAAAATGCATTTGGGAGGTTTGAACAAAGTTCATCTTGCAAATGCTTTTGATACTGAATGATTTGTGATTGAAGCTTAGGTTCCTGGATTTGATCAGCAACTCTTTTATATTCAATCTCATGTTTCAGAAAGTTTAACTGCTGGGTTTTGCAGATTAAACGATTTAGAAACTTCTGCTTAGTAACTTGGTTGAGTTCATAAGCTGTTGATGAGAATAAAAATGGAAATTCAAGTTTGGTACCAAGAATGGTAGTTGAAATTCCTTTTTTATCAACTGAAAAGGGAGAGATTGCATTGATAAAAGGAGTACCTAAAATCATTTTTTGTTCCATATTTTTGACAAGAAGAAAATGTTGCTTAATGCAAATGTTCTTTTTGCAAATATGGGCATTGGTTAATTTAAAAGAGATTTGGAGTTTTGAATTATCTGTAGTATACAGACTTTGCGAAGTTTGTTGGAAGTATTGCGTAGGCACTACTCCTTCTTGGATACAATTCATATCAGCACCTGAGTCTATCAGTGCAATGGCTGATATAGTTGTTTGATTGTAAATGTTTAGGGTTATAGCCACATACCATTTTTGGATGGTAACCACATGTGGTATAACTGGTTTCTTATTTAAATTACAGAGAAAATCTGCTTGTTTCTGTTTGGAAGAAGAAGGTTGTGGAGAAGAGATAACCGGAGTTACTTCTTCTTCTTTTTCTGTCAAAACAGGAAATTGATTTTCTTGTAACATTTGGATTTGGAGATCAGTTAGATTTTGGTGTTGTTTTAACTGATGAACTTCCTTTTTAAGAGTATTTACTTCATGCTGTAGGTCAGAAAGATTAACAGGAGAAGCATTATGTTTGGTTTGATTAAACCTTTTTATTATCTCACGGTGATCATAAAAGGATGTGATCACATGAGGAGGAGGCTTAGTTTGTGAAATTGAGTTTTTAATATGTTGAAGATATTCAGTCTTCATTTGGGGATCATCAATTTTATCAACAAAATCTAACAGTATTTGAGACTGTTTATTTTGGGATAACATATTGATTTTTGGTTTTGCAGAGAGATGGCATAAACATGCACCTGGAGTACAATCACAAGATTGTTCAGAAGAATCAGAAGAATCAGAAGAATAATTAAGATTATTCATCTGGAATTCTGGTTCAGAAGAAGAAGAATCAGAATCTGAGTCTATCAGACAATTAAGAAACATATGTTTTATGTTTTTGGGAAGATCAAGGGCTTGGACCTTTTGGGCCGTTCTGCACTGTTTTGCATAGTGGCCTGGCTGTCCACACTTAAAGCAGACAGGCTTTGAAGTGGATCCTTTCTTAAAGGGCTTGGACTTATGTGTCCCATGTTTCTTGGGCTTGCTAAGATACTGTTCAAGTGGTTTAGCAGGCTTTGGGCCATAAGGCTTTTTCTTTTTAAATTGTCGGGCCGGGTTAGACCGATATTTTTGTTTGGATGTCCAATGGCTTTTTGAGTTTAAGTGGGCTGGATAATGGAAATCATCAAACCCATATTGTTGACAAAAATCACCTAATTCTTTAGGTCCAGTAATATGCTGTTTTTTAATTGTTTCTTTAATTTTAAATCATTACAAATTTGAAGGGCGCATTTATTAATAAATGCAATTAAATCACCGAATGTTAAGATTTCGTACAGAATTTCACCTCCATGCTGTTCTTGGAGTCTAGTACGAACAGTTTCAGCAAAGATTTCAGGAAGTCCTGAAATAAACTTACGTTTCCAGAATGGATTAGCTGCATCTGTCTGGAGCATAACTCTTTTCATAAAGATATCTTTGTAATATCTAAAGTGACTAAGAGTTGGACATTTATGAGACATGAGCAAATCTTTGGCTTTACCTTGATATTCATTAGGATTTCCTAAGAAATGCCTAAGAATACTTTGAATTAAGGTAGGCACACTGTCAGGAACGAAAGTTTCTTGACCAAGCTCATTTTCAATTTTAATTGGGTTTCCATCGGGACCAATTTTCCTAGCAAATAGGATTTCAGTTTTTTCTGAAGGAGTGAGATAATTATCCCACCACCCTTTGATTAATCCGGAGAATCCTTGAATAATGATGGATGCAATGGTGTGGTCATCTTTGCCTTCTGCTCTGTGAGTAGAAGCCATCATCACCATTTCTTGAGTTAATTCAAGAATTGCATCTTCACTAACGCCATCAATATTCCAAATATATAATTCTTTTGTTGAAAAAGAACCAAAAGTCTGAAGATTTCGTTCTTCAAACTGCATATCTGGAAATGAGGGTCTAGGGTAAAAATTCCTAGAAACAGGCATAGGATTTTTCCATTTTGGATGCTTTGATGCTGTCTTTGCATGTCTAATAGGATTCGCCTGATAGGGAATGTAATTAAGTCGATCCAGTTCAGACATTGGATCAAAATCATTACTTATGTCTGAATCACAGTCAGTCATGGCTGGATGAGACAGAGTGTTGATTTTTAATCTTGAATCCATTTTTAGAGCATCAAGTTTGGCATCAATTTCTTTTAATAAATTTGTTTTAGAAGAAAATGTATTTGGCGCCAAAGGTTCAGGAATTTGAAAGAAGACATTTTGCTTCTTTAGTTCCTGTTCTTTGCTTACTTTTTCTTCTAATTGCTTCTTTCTTAATTCATTAGTTACAAGTTGATCTTGAACTAATTTTTCACCGAGTTCAGACAGAAGTAGATTTGTATAATTATTCTGCTGGATCAGAGTATTAACATAATCTTCTGTTGGGTGAGAAAAAGGTGAAGCAATATATTGATTGTCAGAGATTTTGAATTGAAGATCCACCATGGGAGGTAGAACAGATCTAACTGTTTTCTTTTCTGGATGATTTGTCCAGATTTTTGGAGTAACGTTTAGAACATGAATTTGAGGAATATAAATATTATAATACCAGTCTAAGAATGGTATATTTCTTTGAGTTCCTCACAACATGCATAGAAAGGTTTATTCAGTTCTTTGCGTTCAGATTCAGTAGTCTGTGCAATGAACTTTTCTCTTCTTTCATCATTTTCTAGAGATAAGAAATCTCTTTTAATTTTTTCTTTATCTAATTTAAAAGTTTTAGATAAAGCTTGAACCCTAGGAATTCTGAATTCCATTTCAGATTGAGTAGGGGATTGATTTGCTTCAGAAGTTTCAGGGACTTCTTCTTGATTATAAACAGGTTGAGGAATTTGAGGATAATTAGGGTTAGTCCTAATATTCCTTAATTGGAGATGTGGAATCACTTCAGGGTTGGAGTCCTTGAAGGAATCCTGGTGGGAGCAGTTCTGAATGAAGATTCAGATCTTCTTCCAGAATCAAACTTAGAAGGATCAAAAGTGGTACTTCTGATATCATTGAATCTTAGTTCAACAGATCCATCTGGGAAAGAAAGGATTCTGTCGATCTCACTTGGAGGAAGTTTCTTTGGGTTTGAAACTCCTTCAATGATCCATGATTCAGGAAGGGTAACCTGATCCCATTTTATCGTTCTAGGGACAATAACATTAGTCTTTTGGTCATTGACCTCAAAGAGAGTGGTATGCCCTCTATATCTTATCATCAATTTGTATGGCACGAGGCCTTAATTGAGTTTTCATTGCTTTATAAGTGATTTTATAAATTAAAGCAAATGGTTCAGAACCTTCAGCCATATCAAAGCCAGAGGTCTGAATATTGAGAGTGAGTGTCTCGAAAATATGAGGATCACATAGAGACACAGAGAAGTCAGGGTAACAGTTGAAATAAACTGGACCCATTGAAAGTGAAGATTCTGCAATTCCAAGCAGAGAATCACTAAATTTATTGTGTCTACAGTCGCGAAGAGCAACTAAGGCACAAGTGTCGAGTCCTAACCTAGTTAAAGGTTTTAGGGCTATTTGGATTAATCCCAAGTGGATATATTTGTATTTTTCTTTAATTAAAGATTGGATTGTTTGATAATTAAGTAATTGTTTTGAATCTAAAGATTTATTTATCGGTATCGTTTGTTCAACAATACTGATTAAATCTTCAGTTTTTTGAGAAAATATGGATTTAGAAATTTCATAAATCTCTTTTTGGGGATTACTGGTATAGACCAGTTTTGTAAATCTTGTTCAACTTCAGAAATTCTACCTTCCATTTTGGTTGGTAAACTGTTTGACCTAGAACTAGAAGTTCTGGAAAATTTTGAAAACAAAGACATCTTTTCAGATTGCTTAGGGATTGGGAGGAACACTGTACTCGGACCACCTACAGCTGGAACACCTAAGTGGGACCACCTAACCTAGATCACACTCTGCGCACACCATGGCGACTTACACTGGATCTGGTTCCTAACGGCTGACCAAACACTCATATGGCTTACCAACGCTATCAACGGCTGACCAACAGTACCTTGGACTCACAACTTACCCGGGGCAAAAAAGAAAAGGATGGCTCTTATAGAAGTGATAGAATAAATGGAAGAACAAAGAAGATGGTAACTATACACAAAAGAAGAATAGGGAAGAAAGATAACAACCAATGAAATAGAGGAGAGAAAAAGAATAGTATAAGCATAAGAATGCAAAAATTAAAAAGATTACATCCATAAGATGAATTTTGAAGATCTTAACTTTGATCACTACAATCGATCGATCTAGCTCTAAGACAGTTTCCTGCTTTACACTTAGAGAGGACCTAGAAGATCTTATCAGAGTGTGATCTGTCTTTTAAGTTAAGAATTTTGGAAATCAGAGTTGAAGAACTCTACTTTGTATTGTCCAAGAGAACACCCGATTCACTTCTTAGGGTGACTTTGATAGTTCAACCAAGTCCAATACTTTCTTTTAAGTAGAGATTTTGTATAAGAGAAGAAATCAGAGAGATGTATATAAGAAAAGATGCTTATATATTGATAAGAAAATATTGAAAGTAATTACAGAGGGAACTTAGAAACTTACAGGTGGAATATACAGAAACGAGATGGAGAGGAAAGCTTACAAACTTGGATAGCTAGGGATACAGAGCAGGTTTGGGGTTCTAATTCGAGCTCCTTGCTCTCAAGAGCTTCCAATTATTTATAGACAAAGAGAGATAAGAAGGGATGAGGAGATAAGATTCCTCTTTGAGTGGAGGATGAGCTGGAGGCTTATCCTTTGCGTTGCGTTGTCTTGTTGCATTGATTGGGGGTGAACTGTAGACACATGCTTGTCACTGTACACCTTTTGACTGTCGGCTGGTACTGTTGAAGATGCTTCAACTGTAGCTGCACTTATTGGATTGACTGTAGCTTCACGCGGATGCTTTTGAAAAAGGAAATGATGCTTGTCGGACTGTCTTTGACTGTGGCCGAAAGCGAATTTGGACACTTGTGGAGGTGGCAGATGCTGCCTTTGAAAGAATGGACGTGGGTCCATCTACAAATCTCGAGGATCGATGATGCCATAACAGTCATCTTCATTGAGGTCAACTGTTTGATCATCTTCTTCGACTTCTTCCTCAGCTTCATCAGAACATATCTGTGATAGAGTTTCAATGAGCTGGGCTCTGGTTGGTTTGGTCTTGATCTTCTGTAGAATCTGCTGCTTCAACTGCTTGATGTTGGAGGATGATTCTGAAGGAGGACCTGTTGGGACTGGAACATATGGTGTAGAAGACACCTCTTTTTTGGAGAAGAAGGCTGTTACACCTTCTTTGGTTACCTTAGAATGGTCAAACCTTTGCCACCATTTTACTTTGTAGCGTCGGCATAACCATGAAGGTTTTGATTTGGAAAGGGCGCCTGGTGCATCAGGATTGGAACAAACATAATCCCAGCAAAGAATCCAGGCGAGATTGAAACGAATGAAGAACCAGATGGATAGAACCTGTTGATCAATAGGTTCAGGAGGCTGGTACTTGTCTTTGAAGATATTCCATCCTTCACGAACAGGAGAAGGAAGAATCTCAATAACGGGACCAAAAGAACTCCACCATTGATGTTGGAACCAGAAAGGGAGAACTTTGGCATGGAATTTTTTACAAAACAGGAAGAACCAAGAGTGGCCCGATTGATGAGGGCTTATAAGAAATGCTCTGGTCCAAGCATTCTTATAATCATAATAGCTATAGGTTGAGGAACATAGCTCTGTGAGAGCCTTTTGTGGAATCGAGGGTGTTGATTCCATTCTGCTTCAGTCAGAACTTTGAAAATCTGACACTTGGAGAAGGTGATTCGAGTCTTGGTTTCATCATAGTGATGAGTAACAGAGATCGAATCTGAATCTACCAGAATGAATTCATAGAATTCTCTGGTTTTGAAGGCATCTGTCTCTTCATATTGTTGATCAGGAGAGTACAGATTCCTGGCAATTGCATGAGGATCAGAGAGAAGGACTCTGAATTGAGGTTCAACAATACCTAACAAGTCCAGATTGGTCTTGTTGATATATTGAAGAGGTGCCTGATTAGGCTTTGAAAAACTTACCAGAGATGACAGCTCTTTAGCTTGATCAAGAGCTGAATATTTCTGGGTTAATTGAAGGGCATAAGAAAGAGGGGCTGGCTGCAAAGAAGCAGAAGGCGTCTTTGCATAGCTTGCCTTTGATTTGGGTTTGGGAGATGAGTTAGAAGATGAACTCATCTTTGCAAGAACTCACGGGAGAGGAAGTCTGCCAGTGAGTTGTCTTTTCCCTTTATATATTTGATTTCAAAATCGAATGCAGAAATCAAACCTTGCCATCTGGCGAAAATCTGTTTGGAAACCAAATTTAAAACATCTTTAGTTAAAATGTCTTTTGCTGATTGGCAATCAATTTGTAATAAAAATTTTTGATTACATAAATCATCTTGAAATTTCATGATGCACAATACGATCGCTAAAACTTCTTTTTTGACCGTAGAATAATTCATTTGAGTAGAATTCCAGATACCTGAATGGTATCGGACTAATTGGATAGTAGAAGACACAGGTAGACGCTGTTTGAGAATACCACCATACCCATGATTGGATGCATCTGTTTCTACTATTTTGAAGGCATCGGGATCAGCAATACCTAAACAAGGAAGACTTTTGACTTTGCTTTTGACTTGGCGGACTATGGAAGTATGGGCTTCAGTCCATGGGCCTGGATTTTTCTTAAGGCGATTGTACAAAGGCTTAATTAAAACACGGAGGCCTTGGTAAAAGTCCGCAACATAATTTAAAGATCCAAGAAATCTTTGTAATTGGGTTTTATCCCGGATTTCATCTGGAAATTTGTCAGCAAATTCAATTGATCTTGAAATTGGGGTAATCATCCCATTGAAATCTTATGACCTAAAAATCTAACATTTGTTTGAAACAAATTAATTTTGGTTGGGGATAAAACCAATCCATTCTTCTTAATACAATTTTCAAATTGATATAAGTGTTTCCAGTGCTGGGGAACACTTTCAGAGAACACCAGTATATCATCGATATACACAATGGTGAACTGCGAGAATTGAGAGAGAATATCATTCATGATATTCTGGAACTCACTAGGAGCATTCTTGAGACCAAAGGGCATAACATTCCACTCATAATGTCCAAAAGGAACATTAAAAGCAGTTTTATACCTATCTTTGGGATGAACCTGGATCTGCCAGAATCCAGATTTCAAATCGAATTTAGAGAAGACACAAGCATTGTGTAATCTCTTAAGAAGATCTCTTTGAGATGGAATTGGATAACGAATCCATTGGAGGACATTGTTAAGAGGTTTATAATTAATTACAAGACGAGGGCTTCCTCGTTCAAGTTCAGCAGCTTTATTAACATAAAAAGCAGCGCAACTCCAAGGAGATTTAGAATCTCGAATGAGTCTTTTTTCTTTTAAAGAATTAATTTCTTGTTTGCAAAATTCCATAAGTTCGCTATTCATCTGAATTGGGCGAGCCTTAGTGGGAATTTTCCTTTCATCAAATCCTGGTTCATAAGGTAATCGAACCACATGCTGAGATCTATACCAAAATGCATTTGGGAGGTTTGAACAAAGTTCATCTTGCAAATGCTTTTGATAATGAATGATTTGTGATTGAAGCTTAGGTTCCTGGATTTGATCAGTAACTCTTTTATACTCAATCTCATGTTTCAAAAAGTTTAACTGCTGGGTTTTGCAGATTAAACGATTTAGAAACTTCTGCTTAGTAACTTGGTTGAGTTCATAAGCTGTTGATGAGAATAAGAATGGAAATTCAAGTTTGGTACCAAGAATGGTAGTTGAAATTCCTTTTCTATCAACTGAAAAAGGAGAGATTGCATTGATAAAAGGAGTACCTAAAATCATTTTTTGTTCCATATTTTTGACAAGAAGAAAATGTTGCTTAATGCAAATGTTCTTTTTGCAAATATGGGCATTGGTTAATTTAAAAGAAATTTGGAGTTTTGAATTATCTGTGGTATACAGACTTTGCGAAGTTTGTTGGAAGTATTGCGTAGGTACGACTCCTTCTTGGATACAATTCATATCAGCACCTGAGTCTATCAGTGCTATGGCTGATATAGTTGTTTGATTGTAAATATTTAGGGTTATAGCCACATACCATTTTGAATGGTAACCACATGTGGTATAACTGGTTTCTTATTTAAATTACAGAGAAAATCTGCTTGTTTCTGTTTGGAAGAAGAAGGTTGTGGAGAAGAGATAACCGGAGTTACTTCTTCTTCTTTTTCTGTCAAAACAGGAAATTGATTTTCTTGTAACATTTGAATTTGGAGATCAGTTAGATTTTGGTGTTGTTTTAACTGATGAACTTCCTTCTTAAGAGTGTTTACTTCATGCTGTAAGTCAGAAAGATTAACAGGAGAAGCATTATGTTTTGTTTGATTAAATCTTTAATGATTTCTCGGTGATCATAGAAAGAAGTGATCACATCAGGTGGAGGTTTAGTTTGTGAAATTGATTTTTTTATGTGTTGAAGATATTCAGTCTTCATTTGAGGATCATCAATTTTATCAACAAAATCTAACAGTATTTGAGACTGTTTATTTTGAGATAACATATTGATTTTTGGTTTGCAGTGAGATGGCATAAACATGCACCTGGAATACAATCACAAGATTGTTCAGAAGAGTCAGAAGAATCAGAAGAATAATTAAGATTATTCATCTGGAATTCTGGTTCAGAAGAAGAATCAGAGTCTGAGTCTATCAGACAATTAAGAAACATATGTTTTATGTTTTTGGGAAGATCAAGGGCTTGGACCTTTTGGGCCGTTCTGCACTGTTTTGCATAGTGGCCTGGCTGTCCACACTTAAAGCAGACAGGCTTTGAAGTGGATCCTTTCTGAAAGGGCTTGGACTTATGTGTCCCATGTTTCTTGGGCTTGCTAAGATACTGTTCAAGTGGTTTAGCAGGCTTTGGGCCATAAGGCTTATTCTTTTTAAATTTTCGGGCCGGATTGGACCTATATTTTTGTTTGGATGTCCAATGGCTTTTTGAGTTTAAATGGGCTGGATAATGAAAATCATCAAACCCATATTGTTGACAGAAATCACCTAATTCTTTAGGTCCAGTAATATGCTGTTTTTTAATTGTTTCTTTAATTTTAAATCATTACAAATTTGAAGGGCGCATTTATTAATAAACGCAATTAAATCACCGAAAGTTAAGATTTCGTACAGAATTTCACCTCCATGCTGTTCTTGGAGTCTGGTACGAACAGTTTCAGCAAAGATTTCAGGAAGTCCTGAAATAAACTTACGTTTCCAGAATGGATTAGCTGCATCTGTCTGTAGCATAACTCTTTTCATAAAGATATCTTTGTAATATCTAAAGTGACTAAGAGTTGGACATTTATGAGACATGAGCAAATCTTTGGCTTTACCTTGATATTCATTAGGATTTCCTAAGAAATGCCTAAGAATACTTTGAATTAAGGTAGGCACACTATCAGGAACGAAAGTTTCTTGACCAAGCTCATTTTCAATTTTAATTGGGTTTCCATCGGGACCAATTTTCCTAGCAAATAGGATTTCAGTTTTTTCTGAAGGAGTGAGATAATTATCCCACCATCCTTTGATTAATCCGGAGAATCCTTGAATAATGATGGATGCAATGGTGTGGTCATCTTTGCCTTCTGCTCTGTGAGTAGAAGCCATCATCACCATTTCTTGAGTTAATTCAAGAATTGCATCTTCACTAACGCCATCAATATTCCAAATATATAATTCTTTTGTTGAAAAAGAACCAAAAGTCTGAAGATTTCGTTCTTCAAACTGCATATCTGGAAATGAGGGTCTAGGGTAAAAATTCCTAGAAACAGGCATAGGATTTTTCCATTTTGGGTGTTTTGATGCTGTTTTAGCATGTCTAATGGGATTTGCCTGATATGGAATGTAGTTTAGACGATCCAATTCAGACATAGGATCAAAATCAGCACTAATATCTGAATCACAATCAGTTATGGCTGGATGAGACAGAGTATTGATACTTAACCTTGAACCTAGGTTTAGAGCATCTAATTTAGCATCAATTTCTTTTAATAAACTTGTTTTAGAAGAAAAAGTATTTGGAGCCAAAGGTTCAGGAATTTGAAAGTAAACATTCTGTTTCTTTTGTTCCTGTTCTTTGATAACTTTATCTTCTAATTGTTTCTTTTTTAGTTCATTAGTGATCAGTTGGTCTTGAACTAATTTTTCACCAAGTTCAGATAGAAGCAAATTTGTATAGTTATTCTGATGAATCAGAGTACTAACAAAATCTTCTGTTTGATGTGAAAAGGGTGAAGCAATGTATTGTTTGTCAGAAACTTTGAATTGAAGATCTACCATAGGAGGTAGAACTGATCTGACTGTTTTCTTTTCTGGGTGATTAGTCCAGATTTTGGAGTGACATTTAGAACATGAATTTGAGGAATATAAATATTATAATACCAGTCTAAGAATGGTATATTTTCTTTAAGTTCCTCACAACATGTATAGAAAGGTTTATTCAGTTCTTTGCGTTCAGATTCAGTAGTCTGTGCAATGAACTTTTCTCTTCGTTCATCATTTTCTAGAGATAAAAATTCTCTTTTAATTTTTTCTTTATCTAATTTAAAGATTTTAGATAAAGCTTGAACCCTAGGAATTCTGAATTCCATTTCAGATTGAGTAGGGGATTGATTTGCTTCAGAAGTTTCAGGGACTTCTTCTTGATTATAAACAGGTTGAGGAATTTGAGGATAATTAGGGTTAGTCCTAATATTCCTTAATTGAAGGTGAGGAATCACTTCAGGAGTTGGAGTCCTTGAAGGAATCCTGGTGGGAGCAGTTCTGAATGAAGATTCAGATCTTCTTCCAGAATCAAACTTAGAAGGATCAAAAGTGGTACTTCTGATATCATTGAATCTTAGTTCAACAGATCCATCTGGGAAAGAGAGGATTCTGTCGATCTCACTTGGAGGAAGTTTCTTTGGGTTTGAAACTCCTTCAATGATCCATGATTCAGGAAGGGTAACCTGATCCCATTTTATCGTTCTAGGGACAATAACATTAGTCTTTTGGTCATTGACCTCAAAGAGAGTGGTATGCCCTCTATTATCTTTATCATCAATTTGTATGGCGCGAGGCCTTAATTGAGTTTTCATTGCTTTATAAGTGATTTTATAAATTAAAGCAAATGGTTCAGAACCTTCAGCCATATCAAAGCCAGAGGTCTGAATATTGAGAGTGAGTGTCTCGAAAATATGAGGATCACATAGAGACACAGAGAAGTCAGGGTAACAGTTGAAATAAACTGGACCCATTGAAAGTGAAGATTCTGCAATTCCAAGCAGAGAATCACTAAATTTATTGTGTCTACAGTCGCGAAGAGCAACTAAGGCACAAGTGTCGAGTCCTAACCTAGTTAAAGGTTTTAGGGCGATTTGAATTAATCCCAAGTGGATATATTTGTATTTTTCTTTAATTAAAGATTGGATTGTTTGATAATTAAGTAATTGTTTTGAATCTAAAGATTTATTTATCGGTATTGTTTGTTCGACAATACTGATTAAATCTTCAGTTTTTTGAGAAAATATGGATTTAGAAATTTCATAAATCTCTTTTTGGGGGATTACTGGTATAGACCAGTTTTGTAAATCTTGTTCTACTTCAGAAATTCTACCTTCCATTTTGGTTGGTAAACTGTTTGACCTAGAACTAGAAGTTCTGGAAAATTTTGAAAACAAAGACATCTTTTCAGATTGCTAAGGGATTGGGAGGAACACTGTACTCGGACCACCTACAGCTGGAACACCTAAGTGGGACCACCTAACCTAGATCACACTCTGCGCACTCCATGGCGACTTACACTGGATCTGGTTCCTAACGGCTGACCAACACTCTATGCGACTGACCAACGCTATCAACGGCTGACCAACAGTACCTTGGACTCACTAACCTTCCCGGGGCAAAAAGGAAAAGGATGGCTCTGATACCAATTTCTACCAGGACCTATAGTTTTCGTTACAGTTTACAATCTTTTACAGAAGAGATAGAATAAATGGAAGAACAAAGAAGATGATAACTATACACAAAAGAAGAATAGGAAAGAAAGATAACAACCAATGAAATAGAGGAGAGAAGAAGAACAGAATAAGCATTAAATAGCATAAAAATGCAAGAATTAAAAAGATTACATCCATAAGATGAATTTTGAAGACCTTAACTTTGATCACTACAATCGATCGATCTAGCTCTAAGACAGTTTCCTGCTTTACACTTAGAGAGGACCTAGAAGATCTTGTCAGAGTGTGATCGTTCTTTTAAGTTAAGAATTTTGAGAACAGAGTTTGAAGAACTCTACTTTGTATTGTCCAAGAGAACACCCGATTCACTTCTTAGGGTGACTTTGATAGTTCAGCCAAGTCCAATACTTTCTTTTAAGTAGAGATTTTGTATAAGAAAAGAAATCAGAGAGATGTATATAAGAAAAGATGCTTATATATTGATAAGAAAATATTGAAAGTAATTACAGAGGGAACTTAGAGACTTACAGGTGGAATATACAGAAAGGAGATGGAGATGAAAGCTTACAGATCGTAGATAGCTAAGGGTTACAGAGTAGGTTTGGGGTTCTAATTCGAGCTCCTTCCGCTCTGGAAGAGCTTACCATTATTTATAGACAAAGAGAGATAAGAAGGGATGAGGAGATAAGATTCCTCTTTGAGTGGAGGATGAGCTGGAGGCTTATCCTTTACTTTGTCGTGTTGCATTGATTGGAGGTGAACTGTAGGCATATGCTTGTCACTGTACACCTTTTGATTGTCGGCTGGTACTGTTGAAGATGCTTCAACTGTAGCTGCACTTATTGGATTGACTGTAGCTTCACGCGGATGCTTTTGAAAAGGAAAATGATGCTTGTCTGGCTGTCTATTGACTGTGGCCGAAAGCAATTTGTCTGATTGTGGAGGTGGCAGATGCTGCCTTTGAAAATAATGGACGTGGGTCCATTTACAAATCACGAGGATCGATGACACCATAACAGTCATCTTCATTGAGATCAACTGTTTGATCATCTTCTTCGTCTTCTTCAGCTTCATCAGAACATATCTGTGATAAAGTCTCAATGAGCTGAGCTCTGGTTGGTTTGGTCTTAATCTTCTGAAGAATCTGCTGCTTCAACTGTTTGATGTTGGAGGATGATTCTGAAGGAGGACCTATTGGAACAGGAACATTTGGTGTAGAAGACACCTCTGTTTTGGAAAAGAAGGCTGTTACACCTTCTTTGGTTACCTTAGAATGGTCAAACCTTTGCCACCATTTTACTTTGTAGCGTCGGCACAACCATGAAGGTTTTGCTTTGGAAAGAGCACCTGGGGCATCAGGATTGGAACAAACATAGTCCCAACAAAGAATCCAGGCGAGATTGAAGCGAATGAAGAACCAGATGGATAGAACCTGTTGATCAATAGGTTCAGGAGGCTGGTACTTGTCTTTGAAGATATTCCATCCTTCACGAACAGGAGAAGGAAGAATCTCAATAACGGGACCAAAAGAACTCCACCATTGATGTTGGAACCAGAAAGGGAGAACTTTGGCATGGAATTTTTTACAAAACAGGAAGAACCAAGAGTGGCCCGATTGATGAGGGCTTATAAGAAATGCTCTGGTCCAAGCATTCTTATAATCATAATAGCTATAGGTTTGAGGAACATAGCTCTGTGAGAGCTTTTTGTGGAATCGAGGGTGTTGATTCCATTCTGCTTCAGTCAGAACTTTGAAGATCTGACACTTGGAGAAGGTGATTCGAGTCTTGGTTTCATCATAGTGATGAGTAACAGAGATCGAATCTGAATCTACCAGAATGAATTCATAAAATTCTCTGGTTTTGAAGGCATCTGTCTCTTCATATTGTTGATCAGGAGAGTACAGATTCCTGGCAATTGCATGAGGATCAGAGAGAAGGACTCTGAATTGGGGTTCAACAATACCTAACAAGTCCAGATTGGTCTTGTTGATATATTGAAGAGGTGCCTGATTAGGCTTTGAAAAACTTACCAGAGATGACAGCTCTTTAGCTTGGTCAAGAGCTGAATATTTCTGGGTTAATTGAAGGGCGTAAGAAAGAGGGGCTGGCTGCAAAGAAGCAGAAGGCGTCTTTGCATAGCTTGCCTTTGATTTGGGTTTGGGAGATGAGTTAGAAGATGAACTCATCTTTGCAAGAACTCACGGGAGAGGAAGTCTGCCAGTGAGTTGTCTTTTCCCTTTATATATTTGATTTCAAAATCGAATGCAGAAATCAAACCTTGCCATCTGGCGAAAATCTGTTTGGAAACCAAATTTAAAACATCTTTAGTTAAAATGTCTTTTGCTGATTGGCAATCAATCTGTAATAAAAATTTTGATTACATAAATCATCTTGAAATTTCATGATGCACAATACGATCGCTAAAACTTCTTTTTTGACCGTAGAATAATTCATTTGAGTGGAATTCCAGATACCTGAATGGTATCGGACTAATTGAATAGTAGAAGACACAGGTAGACGCTGTTTAAGAATACCACCATACCCATGATTGGATGCATCTGTTTCTACTATTTTGAAGGCATCGGGATCAGCAATACCTAAACACGGAAGGCTTTTGACTTTGCTTTTGACTTGGCGGACTATGGAAGTATGGGTTTCAGTCCATGGGCCTGGATTTTTCTTAAGGCGATTGTACAAAGGCTTAATTAAAACACGGAGGCCTTGGTAAAAGTCCGCAACATAATTTAAAGATCCAAGAAATCTTTGTAATTGGGTTTTATCCCGGATTTCATCTGGAAATTTGTCAGCAAATTCAATTGATCTTGAAATTGGGGTAATCATCCCATTGGAAATCTTATGACCTAAAAATCTAACATTTGTCTGAAACAAATTAATTTTGGTTGGGGATAAAACCAATCCATTCTTCTTAATACAATTTTCAAATTGATATAAGTGTTTCCAATGCTGGGGAACACTTTCAGAGAACACCAGTATATCATCGATATACACAATGGTGAACTGCGAGAATTGAGAAAGAATATCATTCATGATATTCTGGAACTCACTAGGAGCATTCTTGAGACCAAAGGGCATAACATTCCATTCATAATGTCCAAAAGGAACATTAAAAGCAGTTTTATACCTATCTTTGGGATGGACCTGGATCTGCCAGAATCCAGATTTCAAATCGAATTTAGAGAAGACACAAGCATTGTGTAATCTCTTAAGAAGATCTCTTTGAGATGGAATTGGATAACGAATCCATTGGAGGACATTGTTAAGAGGTTTATAATTAATTACAAGACGAGGGCTTCCTCGTTCAAGTTCAGCAGCTTTATTAACATAAAAAGCAGCGCAACTCCAAGGAGATTTAGAATCTCGAATGAGTCTTTTTTCTTTTAAAGAATTAATTTCTTGTTTGCAAAATTCCATAAGTTCGCTATTCATCTGAATTGGGCGAGCTTTAGTGGGAATTTTTCTTTCATCAAATCCTGGTTCATAAGGTAATCGAACCACATGCTGAGATCTATACCAAAATGCATTTGGGAGGTTTGAACAAAGTTCGTCTTGCAAATGCTTTTGATAAAGAATGATTTGTGATTGAAGCTTAGGTTCCTGGATTTGATCAGTAACTCTTTTATACTCAATCTCATGTTTCAAAAAGTTTAACTGCTGGGTTTTGCAGATTAAACGATTTAGAAACTTCTGCTTAGTAACCTGGTTGAGTTCATAAGCTGTTGATGAGAATAAGAATGGAAATTCAAGTTTGGTACCAAGAATGGTAGTTGAAATTCCTTTTCTATCAACTGAAAAAGGAGAGATTGCATTTATAAAAGGAGTACCTAAAATCATTTTTTGTTCCATATTTTTGACAAGAAGAAAATGTTGCTTAATGCAAATGTTCTTTTTGCAAATATGGGCATTAGTTAATTTAAAAGAAATTTGGAGTTTTGAATTATCTGTGGTATACAGACTTTGCGAAGTTTGTTGGAAGTATTGCGTAGGTACGACTCCCTCTTGGATACAATTCATATCAGCACCTGAGTCTATCAGTGCTATAGCTGATATAGTTGTTTGATTGTAAATATTTAAAGTTATGGCCACATACCATTTCTGAATGGTAACCACATGTGGTATAACTGGTTTCTTATTTAAATTACAGAGAAAATCTGCTTGTTTCTGTTTGGAAGAAGAAGGTTGAGGAGAAGAGATAACCGGAGTTACTTCTTCTTCTTTTTCTGTCAAAACAGGAAATTGATTTTCTTGTAACATTTGAATTTGGAGATCAGTTAGATTTTGGTGTTGTTTTAACTGATGAACTTCCTTCTTAAGAGTGTTTACTTCATGCTGTAGGTCAGAAAGATTAACAGGAGAAGCATTATGTTTGGTTTGATTAAACCTTTTTATTATTTCACGGTGATCATAAAAGGATGTGATCACATCAGGAGGAGGCTTAGTTTGTGAAATTGAGTTTTTGATATGTTGAAGATATTCAGTCTTCATTTGGGGATCTTCAATTTTATCAACAAAGTCTAACAGTATTTGAGACTGTTTATTTTGGGATAACATATTGATTTTTGGTTTCGCAGTGAGGTGGCATAAACATGCACCTGGAGTACAGTCACAAGATTGTTCAGAAGAGTCAGAAGAATCAGAAGAATAATTGAGGTTATTCATCTGGAAGTCTGGGTCAGAAGAAGAAGAATCAGAGTCTGAGTTTATCAGACAATTGAGAAACATATGTTTTATGTTTTTGGGAAGATCAAGGGCTTGGACCTTTTGGGCCGTTCTGCATTGTTTTGCATAATGGCCTGGTTGACCACACTTAAAGCAAACGGGCTTTGAAGTGGATCCTTTCTGAAAGGGCTTGGACTTATGTGTCCCATGTTTCTTGGGCTTGCTAAGATACTGTTCAAGTGGTTTAGCAGGCTTTGGGCCATAAGGCTTATTCTTTTTAAATTTTCGGGCCGGATTGGACCTATATTTTTGTTTGGATGTCCAATGGCTTTTTGAGTTTAAATGGGCTGGATAATGAAAATCATCAAACCCATATTGTTGACAGAAATCACCTAATTCTTTAGGTCCAGTAATATGCTGTTTTTTAATTGTTTCTTTAATTTTAAATCATTACAAATTTGAAGGGCGCATTTATTAATAAACGCAATTAAATCACCGAAAGTTAAGATTTCGTACAGAATTTCACCTCCATGCTGTTCTTGGAGTCTGGTACGAACAGTTTCAGCAAAGATTTCAGGAAGTCCTGAAATAAACTTACGTTTCCAGAATGGATTAGCTGCATCTGTCTGTAGCATAACTCTTTTCATAAAGATATCTTTGTAATATCTAAAGTGACTAAGAGTTGGACATTTATGAGACATGAGCAAATCTTTGGCTTTACCTTGATATTCATTAGGATTTCCTAAGAAATGCCTAAGAATACTTTGAATTAAGGTAGGCACACTATCAGGAACGAAAGTTTCTTGACCAAGCTCATTTTCAATTTTAATTGGGTTTCCATCGGGACCAATTTTCCTAGCAAATAGGATTTCAGTTTTTTCTGAAGGAGTGAGATAATTATCCCACCATCCTTTGATTAATCCGGAGAATCCTTGAATAATGATGGATGCAATGGTGTGGTCATCTTTGCCTTCTGCTCTGTGAGTAGAAGCCATCATCACCATTTCTTGAGTTAATTCAAGAATTGCATCTTCACTAACGCCATCAATATTCCAAATATATAATTCTTTTGTTGAAAAAGAACCAAAAGTCTGAAGATTTCGTTCTTCAAACTGCATATCTGGAAATGAGGGTCTAGGGTAAAAATTCCTAGAAACAGGCATAGGATTTTTCCATTTTGGATGCTTTGATGCTGTCTTTGCATGTCTAATAGGATTCGCCTGATAAGGAATATAATTAAGTCGATCCAATTCAGACATTGGATCAAAATCATTACTTATGTCTGAATCACAGTCAGTCATGGCTGGATGAGACAGAGTGTTGATTTTTAATCTTGAATCCATCTTTAGAGCATCAAGTTTGGCATCAATTTCTTTTAATAAATTTGTTTTAGAAGAAAATGTATTTGGCGCCAAAGGTTCAGGAATTTGAAAGAAAACATTTTGCTTCTTTAGTTCCTGTTCTTTGCTTACTTTTTCTTCTAATTGCTTCTTTCTTAATTCATTAGTTACAAGTTGATCTTGAACTAATTTTTCACCGAGTTCAGACAGAAGTAGATTTGTATAATTATTCTGCTGGATCAGAGTATTAACATAATCTTCTGTTGGGTGAGAAAAAGGTGAAGCAATATATTGATTGTCAGAGACTTTGAATTGAAGATCTACCATGGGAGGTAGAACTGATCTAACTGTTTTCTTTTCTGGATGATTAGTCCAGATTTTTGGAGTAACGTTTAGAACATGAATTTGAGGAATATAAATATTATAATACCAGTCTAAGAATGGTATATTTTCTTTAAGTTCTTCACAACATGTATAGAAAGGTTTATTCAGTTCTTTGCGTTCAGATTCAGTAGTCTGTGCAATGAACTTTTCTCTTCTTTCATCATTTTCTAGAGATAAGAAATCTCTTTTAATTTTTTCTTTATCTAATTTAAAAGTTTTAGATAAAGCTTGAACCCTAGGAATTCTGAATTCCATTTCAGATTGAGTAGGGGATTGATTTGCTTCAGAAGTTTCAGGGACTTCTTCTTGATTATAAACAGGTTGAGGAATTTGAGGATAATTAGGGTTAGTCCTAATATTCCTTAATTGAAGGTGAGGAATCACTTCAGGAGTTGGAGTCCTTGAGGGAATCCTGGTGGGAGCAGTTCTGAATGAAGATTCAGATCTTCTTCCAGAATCAAACTTAGAAGGATCAAAAGTGGTACTTCTGATATCATTGAATCTTAGTTCAACAGATCCATCTGGGAAAGAGAGGATTCTGTCGATCTCACTTGGAGGAAGTTTCTTTGGGTTTGAAACTCCTTCAATGATCCATGATTCAGGAAGGGTAACCTGATCCCATTTTATCGTTCTAGGGACAATAACATTAGTCTTTTGGTCATTGACCTCAAAGAGAGTGGTATGCCCTCTATTATCTTTATCATCAATTTGTATGGCGCGAGGCCTTAATTGAGTTTTCATTGCTTTATAAGTGATTTTATAAATTAAAGCAAATGGTTCAGAACCTTCAGCCATATCAAAGCCAGAGGTCTGAATATTGAGAGTGAGTGTCTCGAAAATATGAGGATCACATAGAGACACAGAGAAGTCAGGGTAACAGTTGAAATAAACTGGACCCATTGAAAGTGAAGATTCTGCAATTCCAAGCAGAGAATCACTAAATTTATTGTGTCTACAGTCGCGAAGAGCAACTAAGGCACAAGTGTCGAGTCCTAACCTAGTTAAAGGTTTTAGGGCGATTTGAATTAATCCCAAGTGGATATATTTGTATTTTTCTTTAATTAAAGATTGGATTGTTTGATAATTAAGTAATTGTTTTGAATCTAAAGATTTATTTATCGGTATTGTTTGTTCGACAATACTGATTAAATCTTCAGTTTTTTGAGAAAATATGGATTTAGAAATTTCATAAATCTCTTTTTGGGGGATTACTGGTATAGACCAGTTTTGTAAATCTTGTTCTACTTCAGAAATTCTACCTTCCATTTTGGTTGGTAAACTGTTTGACCTAGAACTAGAAGTTCTGGAAAATTTTGAAAACAAAGACATCTTTTCAGATTGCTAAGGGATTGGGAGGAACACTGTACTCGGACCACCTACAGCTGGAACACCTAAGTGGGACCACCTAACCTAGATCACACTCTGCGCACTCCATGGCGACTTACACTGGATCTGGTTCCTAACGGCTGACCAAACACTCATATGGCTTACCAACGCTATCAACGGCTGACCAACAGTACCTTGGACTCACAACCTACCCGGGGGCAAAAAAGAAAAGGATGGCTCTGATAACTATGCACAAAAGAAGAATAGGAAAGAAAGATAGTAACCAATGAAATAGAGGAGAGAAGAAGAATAGGATAAGCATTAAATAACATAAGAATGCAAGAATCAAAAAGATTACATCCATAAGATGAATTTTGAAGATCTTAACTTTGATCACTACAATCGATCAATCTAGCTCTAAGACAGTTTCCTGCTTTACACTTAGAGAGGACCTAGAAGATCTTATCAGAGTGTGATCTGTCTTTTAAGTTAAGAATTTTGAAAATCAGAGTTGAAGAACTCTACTTTGTATTGTCCAAGAGAACACCCGATTCACTTCTTAGGGTGACTTTGATAGTTCAACCAAGTCCAATACTTTCTTTTAAGTAGAGATTTTGTATAAGAGAAGAAATCAGAGAGATGTATATAAGAAAAGATGCTTATATATTGATAAGAAAATATTGAAAGTAATTACAGAGGGAACTTAAAGACTTACAGGTGGAATATACAGAAACGAGATGGAGAGGAAAGCTTACAAACTTGGATAGCTAGGGGATACAGAGCAGGTTTGGGGTTCTAATTCGAGCTGCCTTTTCTCTCTAAGAGCTTCCAATTATTTATATGTCCAGAGAGATGAGAAGGGATGAGGAGATAAGATCCCTCTTTGAGTGGAGGATGAGCTGGAGGCTTATCCTTTGTGTTGCTTTGTCGTGTTGCATTGATTGGGGGTGAACAGTAGACACATGCTTGTCGCTGTACACCTTTTGACTGTCGGCTGGTACTGTTGAAGATGCTTCAACTGTAGCTGCCCTTATTGGATTGACTGTAGCTTCACGCGGATGCTTTTGAAAAGGGAAATGATGCTTGTCGGACTGTCTTTTGACTGTGGCCGAAAGCGAATTTGGACACTTGTGGAGGTGGCAGATGCTGCCTTTGAAAGAATGGACGTGGGTCCATCTACAAATCTCGAGGATCGATGATGCCATAACAGTCATCTTCATTGAGGTCAACTGTTTGATCATCTTCTTCGACTTCTTCCTCAGCTTCATCAGAACATATCTGAGATAGAGTTTCAATGAGCTGGGCTCTGGTTGGTTTGGTCTTGATCTTTTGTAGAATCTGCTGCTTCAACTGCTTGATGTTGGAGGATGATTCTGAAGGAGGACCTGTTGGGATTGGAACATATGGTGTAGAAGACACCTCTTTTTTGGAGAAGAAGGCTGTTACACCTTCTTTGGTTACCTTAGAATGGTCAAACCTTTGCCACCATTTTACTTTGTAGCGTCGGCATAACCATGAAGGTTTTGATTTGGACAGGGCGCCTGGTGCATCAGGATTAGAACAAACATAATCCCAGCAAAGAATCCAGGCGAGATTGAAACGAATGAAGAACCATATGGATAGAACCTGTTGATCAATAGGTTCAGGAGGCTGGTACTTGTCTTTGAAGATATTCCATCCTTCACGAACAGGAGAAGGAAGAATCTCAATAACGGGACCAAAAGAACTCCACCATTGATGTTGGAACCAGAAAGGGAGAACTTTGGCATGGAATTTTTTACAAAACAGGAAGAACCAAGAGTGGCCCGATTGATGAGGGCTTATAAGAAATGCTCTGGTCCAAGCATTCTTATAATCATAATAGCTATAGGTTTGAGGAACATAGCTCTGTGAGAGCTTTTTGTGGAATCGAGGGTGTTGATTCCATTCTGCTTCAGTCAGAACTTTGAAGATCTGACACTTGGAGAAGGTGATTCGAGTCTTGGTTTCATCATAGTGATGAGTAACAGAGATCGAATCTGAATCTACCAGAATGAATTCATAAAATTCTCTGGTTTTGAAGGCATCTGTCTCTTCATATTGTTGATCAGGAGAGTACAGATTCCTGGCAATTGCATGAGGATCAGAGAGAAGGACTCTGAATTGGGGTTCAACAATACCTAACAAGTTCAGATTGGTCTTGTTGATATATTGAAGAGGTGCCTGATTAGGCTTTGAAAAACTTACCAGAGATGACAGCTCTTTAGCTTGGTCAAGAGCTGAATATTTCTGGGTTAATTGAAGGGCGTAAGAAAGAGGGGCTGGCTGCAAAGAAGCAGAAGGCGTCTTTGCATAGCTTGCCTTTGATTTGGGTTTGGGAGATGAGTTAGAAGATGAACTCATCTTTGCAAGAACTCACGGGAGAGGAAGTCTGCCAGTGAGTTGTCTTTTCCCTTTATATATTTGATTTCAAAATCGAATGCAGAAATCAAACCTTGCCATCTGGCGAAAATCTGTTTGGAAACCAAATTTAAAACATCTTTAGTTAAAATGTCTTTTGCTGATTGGCAATCAATCTGTAATAAAAATTTTTGATTACATAAATCATCTTGAAATTTCATGATGCACAATACGATCGCTAAAACTTCTTTTTTGACCGTAGAATAATTCATTTGAGTGGAATTCCAGATACCTGAATGGTATCGGACTAATTGAATAGTAGAAGACACAGGTAGACGCTGTTTAAGAATACCACCATACCCATGATTGGATGCATCTGTTTCTACTATTTTGAAGGCATCGGGATCAGCAATACCTAAACACGGAAGGCTTTTGACTTTGCTTTTGACTTGGCGGACTATGGAAGTATGGGTTTCAGTCCATGGGCCTGGATTTTTCTTAAGGCGATTGTACAAAGGCTTAATTAAAACACGGAGGCCTTGGTAAAAGTCCGCAATATAATTTAAAGATCCAAGAAATCTTTGTAATTGGGTTTTATCCCGGATTTCATCTGGAAATTTGTCAGCAAATTCAATTGATCTTGAAATTGGGGTAATCATCCCATTGGAAATCTTATGACCTAAAAATCTAACATTTGTCTGAAACAAATTAATTTTGGTTGGGGATAAAACCAATCCATTCTTCTTAATACAATTTTCAAATTGATATAAGTGTTTCCAATGCTGGGGAACACTTTCAGAGAACACCAGTATATCATCGATATACACAATGGTGAACTGCGAGAATTGAGAAAGAATATCATTCATGATATTCTGGAACTCACTAGGAGCATTCTTGAGACCAAAGGGCATAACATTCCATTCATAATGTCCAAAAGGAACATTAAAAGCAGTTTTATACCTATCTTTGGGATGGACCTGGATCTGCCAGAATCCAGATTTCAAATCGAATTTAGAGAAGACACAAGCATTGTGTAATCTCTTAAGAAGATCTCTTTGAGATGGAATTGGATAACGAATCCATTGGAGGACATTGTTAAGAGGTTTATAATTAATTACAAGACGAGGGCTTCCTCGTTCAAGTTCAGCAGCTTTATTAACATAAAAAGCAGCGCAACTCCAAGGAGATTTAGAATCTCGAATGAGTCTTTTTTCTTTTAAAGAATTAATTTCTTGTTTGCAAAATTCCATAAGTTCGCTATTCATCTGAATTGGGCGAGCTTTAGTGGGAATTTTTCTTTCATCAAATCCTGGTTCATAAGGTAATCGAACCACATGCTGAGATCTATACCAAAATGCATTTGGGAGGTTTGAACAAAGTTCGTCTTGCAAATGCTTTTGATAAAGAATGATTTGTGATTGAAGCTTAGGTTCCTGGATTTGATCAGTAACTCTTTTATACTCAATCTCATGTTTCAAAAAGTTTAACTGCTGGGTTTTGCAGATTAAACGATTTAGAAACTTCTGCTTAGTAACCTGGTTGAGTTCATAAGCTGTTGATGAGAATAAGAATGGAAATTCAAGTTTGGTACCAAGAATGGTAGTTGAAATTCCTTTTCTATCAACTGAAAAAGGAGAGATTGCATTTATAAAAGGAGTACCTAAAATCATTTTTTGTTCCATATTTTTGACAAGAAGAAAATGTTGCTTAATGCAAATGTTCTTTTTGCAAATATGGGCATTAGTTAATTTAAAAGAAATTTGGAGTTTTGAATTATCTGTGGTATACAGACTTTGCGAAGTTTGTTGGAAGTATTGCGTAGGTACGACTCCCTCTTGGATACAATTCATATCAGCACCTGAGTCTATCAGTGCTATAGCTGATATAGTTGTTTGATTGTAAATATTTAAAGTTATGGCCACATACCATTTCTGAATGGTAACCACATGTGGTATAACTGGTTTCTTATTTAAATTACAGAGAAAATCTGCTTGTTTCTGTTTGGAAGAAGAAGGTTGAGGAGAAGAGATAACCGGAGTTACTTCTTCTTCTTTTTCTGTCAAAACAGGAAATTGATTTTCTTGTAACATTTGAATTTGGAGATCAGTTAGATTTTGGTGTTGTTTTAACTGATGAACTTCCTTCTTAAGAGTGTTTACTTCATGCTGTAGGTCAGAAAGATTAACAGGAGAAGCATTATGTTTGGTTTGATTAAACCTTTTTATTATTTCACGGTGATCATAAAAGGATGTGATCACATCAGGAGGAGGCTTAGTTTGTGAAATTGAGTTTTTGATATGTTGAAGATATTCAGTCTTCATTTGGGGATCTTCAATTTTATCAACAAAGTCTAACAGTATTTGAGACTGTTTATTTTGGGATAACATATTGATTTTTGGTTTCGCAGTGAGGTGGCATAAACATGCACCTGGAGTACAGTCACAAGATTGTTCAGAAGAGTCAGAAGAATCAGAAGAATAATTGAGGTTATTCATCTGGAAGTCTGGGTCAGAAGAAGAAGAATCAGAGTCTGAGTTTATCAGACAATTGAGAAACATATGTTTTATGTTTTTGGGAAGATCAAGGGCTTGGACCTTTTGGGCCGTTCTGCATTGTTTTGCATAATGGCCTGGTTGACCACACTTAAAGCAAACGGGCTTTGAAGTGGATCCTTTCTGAAAGGGCTTGGACTTATGTGTCCCATGTTTCTTGGGCTTGCTAAGATACTGTTCAAGTGGTTTAGCAGGCTTTGGGCCATAAGGCTTATTCTTTTTAAATTTTCGGGCCGGATTGGACCTATATTTTTGTTTGGATGTCCAATGGCTTTTTGAGTTTAAATGGGCTGGATAATGAAAATCATCAAACCCATATTGTTGACAGAAATCACCTAATTCTTTAGGTCCAGTAATATGCTGTTTTTTTAATTGTTTCTTTAATTTTAAATCATTACAAATTTGAAGGGCGCATTTATTAATAAACGCAATTAAATCACCGAAAGTTAAGATTTCGTACAGAATTTCACCTCCATGCTGTTCTTGGAGTCTGGTACGAACAGTTTCAGCAAAGATTTCAGGAAGTCCTGAAATAAACTTACGTTTCCAGAATGGATTAGCTGCATCTGTCTGTAGCATAACTCTTTTCATAAAGATATCTTTGTAATATCTAAAGTGACTAAGAGTTGGACATTTATGAGACATGAGCAAATCTTTGGCTTTACCTTGATATTCATTAGGATTTCCTAAGAAATGCCTAAGAATACTTTGAATTAAGGTAGGCACACTATCAGGAACGAAAGTTTCTTGACCAAGCTCATTTTCAATTTTAATTGGGTTTCCATCGGGACCAATTTTCCTAGCAAATAGGATTTCAGTTTTTTCTGAAGGAGTGAGATAATTATCCCACCATCCTTTGATTAATCCGGAGAATCCTTGAATAATGATGGATGCAATGGTGTGGTCATCTTTGCCTTCTGCTCTGTGAGTAGAAGCCATCATCACCATTTCTTGAGTTAATTCAAGAATTGCATCTTCACTAACGCCATCAATATTTCAAATATATAATTCTTTTGTTGAAAAAGAACCAAAAGTCTGAAGATTTCGTTCTTCAAACTGCATATCTGGAAATGAGGGTCTAGGGTAAAAATTCCTAGAAACAGGCATAGGATTTTTCCATTTTGGATGCTTTGATGCTGTCTTTGCATGTCTAATAGGATTCGCCTGATAAGGAATATAATTAAGTCGATCCAATTCAGACATTGGATCAAAATCATTACTTATGTCTGAATCACAGTCAGTCATGGCTGGATGAGACAGAGTGTTGATTTTTAATCTTGAATCCATCTTTAGAGCATCAAGTTTGGCATCAATTTCTTTTAATAAATTTGTTTTAGAAGAAAATGTATTTGGCGCCAAAGGTTCAGGAATTTGAAAGAAAACATTTTGCTTCTTTAGTTCCTGTTCTTTGCTTACTTTTTCTTCTAATTGCTTCTTTCTTAATTCATTAGTTACAAGTTGATCTTGAACTAATTTTTCACCGAGTTCAGACAGAAGTAGATTTGTATAATTATTCTGCTGGATCAGAGTATTAACATAATCTTCTGTTGGGTGAGAAAAAGGTGAAGCAATATATTGATTGTCAGAGACTTTGAATTGAAGATCTACCATGGGAGGTAGAACTGATCTAACTGTTTTCTTTTCTGGATGATTAGTCCAGATTTTTGGAGTAACGTTTAGAACATGAATTTGAGGAATATAAATATTATAATACCAGTCTAAGAATGGTATATTTTCTTTAAGTTCTTCACAACATGTATAGAAAGGTTTATTCAGTTCTTTGCGTTCAGATTCAGTAGTCTGTGCAATGAACTTTTCTCTTCTTTCATCATTTTCTAGAGATAAGAAATCTCTTTTAATTTTTTCTTTATCTAATTTAAAAGTTTTAGATAAAGCTTGAACCCTAGGAATTCTGAATTCCATTTCAGATTGAGTAGGGGATTGATTTGCTTCAGAAGTTTCAGGGACTTCTTCTTGATTATAAACAGGTTGAGGAATTTGAGGATAATTAGGGTTAGTCCTAATATTCCTTAATTGAAGGTGAGGAATCACTTCAGGAGTTGGAGTCCTTGAGGGAATCCTGGTGGGAGCAGTTCTGAATGAAGATTCAGATCTTCTTCCAGAATCAAACTTAGAAGGATCAAAAGTGGTACTTCTGATATCATTGAATCTTAGTTCAACAGATCCATCTGGGAAAGAGAGGATTCTGTCGATCTCACTTGGAGGAAGTTTCTTTGGGTTTGAAACTCCTTCAATGATCCATGATTCAGGAAGGGTAACCTGATCCCATTTTATCGTTCTAGGGACAATAACATTAGTCTTTTGGTCATTGACCTCAAAGAGAGTGGTATGCCCTCTATTATCTTTATCATCAATTTGTATGGCGCGAGGCCTTAATTGAGTTTTCATTGCTTTATAAGTGATTTTATAAATTAAAGCAAATGGTTCAGAACCTTCAGCCATATCAAAGCCAGAGGTCTGAATATTGAGAGTGAGTGTCTCGAAAATATGAGGATCACATAGAGACACAGAGAAGTCAGGGTAACAGTTGAAATAAACTGGACCCATTGAAAGTGAAGATTCTGCAATTCCAAGCAGAGAATCACTAAATTTATTGTGTCTACAGTCGCGAAGAGCAACTAAGGCACAAGTGTCGAGTCCTAACCTAGTTAAAGGTTTTAGGGCGATTTGAATTAATCCCAAGTGGATATATTTGTATTTTTCTTTAATTAAAGATTGGATTGTTTGATAATTAAGTAATTGTTTTGAATCTAAAGATTTATTTATCGGTATTGTTTGTTCGACAATACTGATTAAATCTTCAGTTTTTTGAGAAAATATGGATTTAGAAATTTCATAAATCTCTTTTTGGGGGATTACTGGTATAGACCAGTTTTGTAAATCTTGTTCTACTTCAGAAATTCTACCTTCCATTTTGGTTGGTAAACTGTTTGACCTAGAACTAGAAGTTCTGGAAAATTTTGAAAACAAAGACATCTTTTCAGATTGCTAAGGGATTGGGAGGAACACTGTACTCGGACCACCTACAGCTGGAACACCTAAGTGGGACCACCTAACCTAGATCACACTCTGCGCACTCCATGGCGACTTACACTGGATCTGGTTCCTAACGGCTGACCAAACACTCATATGGCTTACCAACGCTATCAACGGCTGACCAACAGTACCTTGGACTCATGATGCAATTATTGTGTATATACATTGAGTGGTAACTCATATGGCTGTATGCTACTAAACTAAACCTCGAGAACTTAACATGGAAGCCCATGAGTTGGCTTTGCTTCAATTGCAGGACAAAAACTTTGTAATATTTCTTAACATATGTTATGCACCCTTACCGAAAAAAAAAATAAAAAAAACCTGGATAACCAACACTCCTATGGATTTACACTGTAGAGACCCACATGCTGAGTACTACCTGTTTTACGATGAACAAAAACAAAGGCAAAACCAGCTTTACAAACCAAGCCTTAACAAAAGACACATGCTATTATAAACTTGTTCTCAAATTCTTACTTGAATCACTTGCCTTGGGTGGTTATATAGAATACATGCTTGCCCTTGCCGATGAAACTAATTAGAGTGTTTCATGTCTCCAATCATAATGCAAATAGTACAGTTGGAAGTTTTGATCTACTCAAGTTTATAAGCTATTTAACCTAAGTTTGAAGATCTCAGAAATGAAATTCACCATCTCCATAAGAAACCTTTCTTATTTGTAACTTAACAGATTGGTCGTAAATAGAACTCTAACAAAGTGGCTCACAAGTTATTCCTTTGTGGAATTACACTTGATGCGAATTAGTAGATACAAGATGGATAAAAGTTGCAACTTCTTGCATCCTTATCAAGAATGATGGTGAGGAAGTAAAAAACCAAAGCGGCCATCCTGTTCTATGGCTTCTTCATATATGGAATAGTATAAGGTGAGCGACAGAGTTTTCGCACAATTCAGATTATATCCAGAAGAATCCACAAGAGAAACAGGAGGTGTTATTTGTAACACCACCAAAGCACCAAAATAGATTGGCATGCACCTTCCAAAAACTGGGTTATATATTTGCCTAGCGACAACAGGGCTCCATACTGGCTGCTAAATGTGTTTCATTCCTTCGACCCCTTCTGAATCATTGAAGCAATACTTAAATGCTATAACCATGGCCTGCAACTTATGCCCGACCAAATGGTAAATACTCTTCTCTTTCACTGGCCCATTTCATTCATCTCACACAATAGAGGATGGCTGGAGCCTCCATTCTCTGAACAGTCAAGACAATTTGGTCCACACTAGATAGTTCCAAACAGCACGAACTCATTTAGGACTATGACAACATACAGTAAAGCCATAGTTTAATTTAGTTGACAATGGACCATTTATCACCACAGAACATGTAGCACAGTTTGAATCAAAAACAAAAAGCAAACCATGTGTTACAGTGGCTGACTTGTGCAGTATTCAAATTAAGCTTGAAAGGAAGAGTACACCAATGAAAAATGGAGAATCCAATACTTCTTGATTGGTGTCTTGGAATTCATACATTAGGTGACTAACTCTTTCTTTGTCTTAATATAACAGACCCTCATGAATGTTACAAATGATGGAAATTTTAATGACTAGCAATCGATTACGAAGAAGAAAAGAAAAATCTCAAGAATAAATAAATAAATCACCTATTCGACCTTTTCTGTTGTTGAACTTCTTCTGAAAGGCTTTCTCTTCATACGGCTAAAAGGTCCTACTGTTTGGTCCATGATATACATATAAATCACCTGGCTCCAAGATTTATAAGAATTGAAACTTTCGTAATATTCTGGTGCTATCTCCTTCACCTTGTGGAGCTTACTCCCAGGAATTCTAGGAAAATCATGGTGTTCATTATGGTAACCAACGCTCCATGTCATTAGATTCAAAGGCCCATAGTATGAATACGTCTCTTGGGCTGGATTAAAGACATAATGCTCGGAGATGAAGTGGCCAGCCATGGGATGCATCCCACCACCAACAAACGTGGAAAGAATCAGGTAGGCAAGAGCTTTGCCACCCCAGAAATGGACCATGGCAGCATCAAGGGCAAGTTGGATGAACAAGTTTGTGAACTCCCACACTCCTGGGGGCTTCGGGTTGAGAAAGAGGGGCCTTAACGCATAAAAGAAGAGCTGGAAGATGACCCAAATGGACTTCGCAAGGGTATTTTTGACAACATGGACTTCTGCGTGGCTCGGTATGTCCATGTCAATACCATCATACCCCTGAAATCTGTGGTGTTCCAGGTGGTACTTTTGGAAAGTGATAGACATTGGAACACCAATTGGAAGATTGGCTAAGATACCTAACCATCGTTGTAAACCGGGGTCGAGAAGGCAAGGTTGTGGCTCAGCTCATGAATGGCTAAGAATAGATTGTGGTTTAGAAAAGAGCCAAAGAAGTAAGCAACGAGTAGTATCTTCAACCAGCCAGCGTCGTGGAGCCATGTCGCAGTCCATAACTGAAGTGAAACAACCAAACTGATCTGCAGACAAGAGTTTCAAATGTCAGAGTTAATAACATAAGCTCATCAAAAAGGTGCAAGCAACAAAATTCTAAGGATATGTACACCAACGTCTAAAACGGTAGGATATGAAAGTTGAGATTGAGATTTACAGACAAAAGTTAGTTTTTTGCTGTTTTCTCCAAATCATTGATGTCCATGGAATAAGTCATTTCTAAAGGTCAAGACAATGATTTATTTAATTGTGTTTAATGACAATGAACAGAATGCAGAAAACAAACCACATGATGATTGGGAAACTGTGGCAGGGCATATACTGAATAAGCATATATCAAAAATATAATGAATGGAAACAGAACTATCAGAAAGCAAACTACAAACATTCTGCATAGAAATATACTCAGTTAATATTCTCAAAATTTGAATAAATAAACTTTTAAGAGTAAACTGTATAAGTGAATATAGCACATCACGTTTATAACCTCCTAACTCTAAAGACAGGATATTACGAAGTTCTATCAAACACCAGTTGACTGCTAAACTAAACAAGCTGATTTCGTAGTTAGCTTATTTAGAATTGAAATTTAGAACATTGCAATAAATCAAATTTTTTATTAAATGTACCCCAAATGTAAATATATCTGAAGCTTTGATCAGTCCATGGCTATGTACAATGCTGAAATGATAGGATTGACTATGTCTATGAAGAGTTGATGTGAATATTTATGAAGAGTTCTATAAAAGATGCTTCTCTCTTAGTTCATTAATATTAATACAAGCATGTGCGTTAATCAGAACTAAAAACTTGATACTTACACAACATAATACAAAAACAATTAACTTTTCATCACATAGTTTTTTTTTTCTCTTTTCCTTTTTTTTTCCAAGTCACTAAAGTTCACTCTACAGGACCTTGGGTTTTGTCTTAAGATCCAAAAAACAATTTAAAATAAGATGTTTTGTAACCTAACATGGGGCATATACTGAGTAAAAAGGAATCACACTAATTATGAAGAGAAAATACAGAAAGAACCCATCTTAAACTCCATATACGCTGTGTAGGAAAAAGCCATTGAAATCTTCTTATAATATAGATGGATATACATCAGGAATCAACTATAGAGCACAAAACACAAGAAATCATAAGACTAGAAGAAACAGGTAGGCTATGTCAAATACCCATGGAACACCATAGACAAAATAAGTGCGCAAATATGTTACCTAAACAAAACAAGTACATCTATGTAGCATCTTCAATTTTAACTTGTTTAAAATCATTACAGACAGCCAAATTACCATGATTTTTGCGATTACAAATGACACACAAGATTAATGTTAAAAATACAGAAGAGAGCTCACTTGAGCTATGGAAGTGGGGAACAATAAAATTCAGACCAATGAAGCAATGGAGGCAAACAATAATGATTCATCTAAATTGACTTATTCGCTTCAAAACATGAAACAATAATAACTAAGACATATGGAAATAAAGAGACCGCATTGGATTTTTATCAAATAAAATGAGATGAACATAGCAAATGTACATTACATTAGAAACAATTTTTATCGTAAATAGAGAAACCCCACTTCAAATTTAATGCAAATTACTTATCCAAACAATCCCAACTAAAGAAAACTTGTTAAAATTAAAAAAAAAAAAAAAAAAAACATTCCAATTTCAATCCAAACCAGAGTGAGATTTCAGGTAGCAACGCAGATTGTAACAAAATAACACGAACCCAGAAACCATTAAGAGAAATGAAACCAACGTAATGACCCAAACACAAAAACAACAACTTTTAGCTCTAGATCTGAGAAAAGAAGCGAAAGATTGAATTTTTATGGAGAAAAGAAGACACATTGCATTGCGATTGCAAGTGCTCACCTTAAGGAAAGCCCATGGATCAGGGCCAAAGAGGTCTCTGATCTGAGGGTACTTAGAGAGGATATGTTTCCTGCGTGAAGCGTGAGGTTCATCTGTGTAAGACCAGAAGAAATCAGGCGCCATTACTCCATCTTCATCTTCCTCACCACCTCTCCTTCTTGCCCCATTGCTCTGTTCTGACCCCTCTCTCTCTCTCTCTGTTTCTCTGTGATTTGAAAGAAAGAAAGGAGTGGAAAGAGATAAACAGCTCACACCGGGGGGGGGGGGGGGGGGGGGGGGTATGAGCTGCTATTGGTGTGGTTTGGGAACCACAGTTGGACGAGCGTTGCTACAGAGCGAGGGAGGGAGCGAGGGAAAGGGGGCGAGGGATGGGTGTTAACCACCCATCTGCCTCGCGATAAGCGCATCAAATATGAAATGTGCGATAACACTCATCTCGAGGCGGATGGGTGGTTATCACTCATCCCTCGCTCCCTCCCTCGTTCCCTCCCTCGACCCCTAGAATTTTCCCAGTTGGACCTATTTCTGGTCATGTCTATATCAATTGAGTGATTATCCCGTGGTGGTGGCTATTTTCTTAGCTTTTTATCACATGCCAAGTTGGTGATCCATGTGTACATTCTTTGGGAGTAGGACCCACTGAATGGGCCGGGGAGTCGAGTCGGGTTGAAAATTGCGCAGCAGAAGGATGATCCTAAATGAAGTTGGTGATCCCATGTTCTGGAATTGTCGTACGATGACTTTATATTCAATGGTGTCTAAAATATCCCTTTCAATATTAATTAAGTAAATAAAAATATAATATTTACATTCAAGCATTGTTATTATGAAAAAACCAAAAATTCTAGACAGCCTGAGATCTGCTGCATGGTTACTGCCTGGGGGCGAAAATACAATTTTACCCCCCCCCCCAAAAGGTGTTTAAAGAGGGGGGCAAAAATGATATTTTCGCCCCAGGCAGCAAACCCCAGGCCCTGTAGAATAACTTTGGAAAAACATACAAACTCTAACAATATTTATGAAAACATCCAATTCACAAGATTTTAGATTAATTTTCATGAACAAAATGTTAATGTACCTGAGCAGTAAGAATGTAAAGAAAAATTCAAGTAGTCATTGTCCTTCCTAGCTCTTCTTTAGTCACGTGATTTGCAATCTGTATATAAAATAACGAAGAAAACTGGGTTATACATTAATCCCTTAAAAAACATATCCAATTAAAGATACTTTTGGAAGAACAACCAATGTTGTTTGGCACTCTACCATGCTTTAATAGTTTAATTGTGACGAAAAACAAGCATATCCAATTAAATTTCTTTATATAATTTTCACAATAATGTAATTAACATAAAGCATATATACTTTAAGGCTTTAAACCACTTTTGCTTTGCAAATCTTCATATGGGCTGGGCACGAACCACATAATTTGTCAAAATCCCATTAGCCACTATTTGTTAAACAGGCAACTAAGCCATTTTCCTTATCTATCTTTATGCAAAGAAGCTGATGAAAGGGCTTGCACTTTCTTGTTTTTCATTTAGATTGGACTAACATGTTAAATTAACCAACCAAAGGAATCCAAAGGAAGGAGGGAATAATTGCTTCAGATCTAAACACCAAATTAACCAACAAGACAGAAAATTTTCTCACCAAACAAGAGCCCTGACAGAAAATAGAACTTCTCGGCCTACGTTGGTGCGCAGCAGCAGAGTCGATAATCAGATCATCTGACCATCTGAAGAGGAACAATCGAATAGACCTTGCGCGTGGTGAGAGAAAATAAACATAGCTCAGCTGTGCGGTTGTGCCGTTGTGCTTGAGAGAAGAAGAACATCCGAACAGGCTGTGCGACTCCCTTTTAACTCCACAGACACTCTAGAAAAATGAAGAACAGGGCGACAATCATCCAACAAACACAAAAAAAAAACACCGTAAAAATAATTTCCTGAAACACATTACAAAGAAAACCAATGAATCCCCCATAAGAAGAGTACATTTAAAAATCACAATCAACATAAAATCATACTCTTTAATCATAATTCATCATTCAAAACCCACTTAACCCCAAACAAATCAAACAAAGGCAAACAATCTAACAAGAACTCAAAAATAAAAATAAAACCTTAACCAAAAGCAACATTATAAGCAAAACCCAGACTTGAAAAACCCTAAATTCAAAACACAAACAACCCAAACCATCAAATCAAATCCAAACTAAAACTCTAACAAAGGGGTTCGTTGAATAACATAACAGAGAATTTACCAGCGAAGGGCTTTCGCTTGACACAAAGATCAAGTTGATTACACCACCGAAGTCGACACGATTTCCCTGACCGCCCAGGGATCCCCCGAGCAATCAGACTCCAATTACTCGCTCCAAACTTGGACACGAGTCGACTCATAACGGAATCCTCCTCCGGCGACCACAGCCCCTTCACTCGGTCATCCACCTCCTTTATGTCGCGTGAGAGAAGTCCTTGCGCCTTGCGCGTGACTGCCTGAGAGAAGAGGAGCATGTGCGTGATTGCGTGAGAGAATGGGAACCTCCCTTAGTTCCCTATGTTGTGCGGCTGTGTGTGAGAGAACAGAGAAGGGAACTTCCTGTGTTGTGCACTTGTGCAGCTGTATGTGAGAAAACAGAGAAGGAAAATTGTTGATAGCCTTAGCCCTAAATCCTAATATCAACTTTTTTTTTTTTTTTAAATATGATTGGGGGGGGGGGGGGGGGTAAATTTTCAAATACCTTGTCGAACGTGGACTTGAATTTTCTTGAATTCTTAATACTTTAATTGATCAACTATTTTACCTCAGACATTAAAGGAGGCAAGTAAAATGATAATATTTATGAAAATAAGAAATCATTGAAAATATCATTTTCCACTTTTGTAAAAAGCTCACGAATACATTGTTTTAGCTATAAATATTTACAAAATATATATGAAACTATCAATTTTCTAATATATTTGAGACATGGCCCCTTAGTCAACTATTGACTAGGACCCCAATTTTTGTTAGGCCAACTCTATGGCATGGGTGGCTTGGGAAAACAATTATGAAGACATCGATAACCAACTTGCAAAAATCTAAGATTTTGATAAAATCATTTAAGTTGGATTTATCTATATTTCCAAGCCAATAACACCGATCTAGTGAGTTATTCATTCGACTGAAGCAAACCAATAAATCTTCATCATCCTAGATGATACGTGGTTTCGAATTCTCTTGACAACGTGGGCATTTTAGAACCTAACGAAAAGACTGGATGCAAGATAGTACTTACAATGCGGTCCTTAGCAGTATGTTGTGACATGGAAACAAAAAAGATATCAACTTGGAGCTTTTATTTGAAAAAGAAGCGTGGGATTTATTTGTCAGTGATCAAGTTTTGACTCCTGAAGTACACACCATAGTCAGCCATTCGGCATATGAAATTAATTCGGTGAGCCAGGTGTTTGAGTATGAAATTGTATTTCTAGAATTGGGTTCGATCAAAGAAATGCCGGACGACAATAATGCATCACATGAAAAGTTTGTATACTAATCGGGTTTCATATTAAATACTAGGACTGAAAAATCGGATACTATTTTAAGACTAGAACTTGAAATAATTAACTCATTAGCGTCGTCGACTAAATTCTTGTAACAATAACAGTGGAGTTTTTTCTAGTTTTTCCAACTCAATTAAGTATTTTATAGATTAGTTTCTTAAAGTGTATGAGTTTTCAATTAGTTAATTACATGATATTTATTTTTCTTAATTACTATTATCCTTATATTTGATAAATCAGAATTATAATTGAAAAGTATAATTTGGAAAAATGTTTAATATGAGTTTTATATGTTTTCCATCCAATACAAGCGATTTATTCTTTATAATTGAAAATGACGAAATATAATTCATTTCATTCTTATATAGTACCAGTACAATATAATTCACGAACTTACTATGGTATACACTCTTGTCGAGGAAGTAGTACATGAAAATAGAACCATGCCACCCAAACCTCAATGGCACTCACTTCGATAGTATATCTCATGAACAAGCTCAAGGACATACTTCACTGAGAATTTATGTCTCAGCGGGTAGGGGGGCTCTCCAGTCAAATATTTTATTTGGGAAGCAATTAGGGTTGATATGTTGAAGGTGATCTTCGAGTTTAGCTCCAAGTGGTTTCTTGAGTTGAAACTAGCTATACACAAGTTAAACCCCAAAGTTCCAAGTGCCACTAAGTTTGAGCAGCATAGGCCTACATAAGCTTCATATCCAGTATCAACAAGATTATTTCCAAAGCCTTAGCTTTCGAACTTCAATCAATCCTGCACTTCGCAACGACACTCTTGCTTCCACTTGTGCGCACACCCATCATCCTCATCCTGGCTTCAGTGCATGGCTAAGGTTATTGAAACAATATCAAGCGATGTTTCTTCTATGGGGAGTGAAATAACAGCACCTAATTGAATGAAGTCTTCAATTATACTCTTTATCTCTAACAAGAAAGCAAACTTAGTGTCTTTGAGTTCTACTGCAATGCCTGGAAGTGGAACGACAAGACTGGTAACTTGTTTACAAATTTGAGTTTGTGCTGATGTCCACGCCAAGTCCTCTTCCTATCCCTCGCACATAAAGTGTCAAACTTCACCAGTGATATCTTTTGGATTAAACATGTGATACCCAGGGCTAACCTTCTTCATTGGATGCATAGCCAAAGAGAAAATTCCCACCACTGATCACTTGAATCGAAGAGTTACGACCACTTGCTCTCTTTGTGATCAGTCCCCAGATGGCCAGAATCAGTCAGTCACAGCACTTGCTTATTCTCTTTGAATGTCTGGTCTAGCCTAGTATCAGATCTTCAAGATCATATTCCTCCTTCAGGCCCTAACCAAAAGTATATAGACCAATTGAAAGCCTCCTCATCCTCTCACAAAGTTAACTGGATCTGGCCAGAGTACCCATTGTGACACTATGGGTCTTTTCCAAAGAGCGCAACCAAGAATATCCTTGAAACAAATGCAAAAATTAGCCCATTAAATATTGAAATCAAATTTTGTACCTGGGGGTGGGGGTACTTGGGGAGTCCTTTAAGCTGTTCCTTTCGCTATTGCATGCTAAAGGTCCTCTTTCTCCGTAGGCCTCGACTTCAAAACTCTCGATCATCGATTTTTTTTCCTCTCCTATCCCACTCTCATCGGCTTCTCCCTGAAACAACAACAGTCTCTTCTATCCCAACGCCACCAATGCTACTGCAATCACTCCCGTTTTTTTTCTCCTTCGCTCTCACAAAAGCCTATGCGAGAGCTTAAAAATTTGAGAATAAAGGATAACAAGAGGAAGAAATTAGGCGAGAAAAATGGGTACACACCCATCCTAGGCTTTGTCTCGTCAAAGGGCAGTGTAGCCAGCAGCAGTCGATAACACTCTTGTCACTGCTTTGTGTTGTTGATGTTGTTGAGAAGAGAGGGTGAGAGAGAAAAGATAGGAACCAGTATTATTAGTAGTGTCTTTTAGCAGGTTAAAAAAAGAAGCGTCAAATAAGGAATTGGACCATCATCTGCAACCATGGTAGAACCATCCCTGCTAGAAAATTTGAGCTGATACTAAAGTTAACTACCCCGTTCAGCCATTGCATTGCTTTATGTCCGCGAGAAGTAGAAGACAAAACAGAGGGAAAAAGGATTCCTTCAAACATGATCAGATAACCAATGGAATACTTAGTAACACATCTCCATAAAATTTCAAGTGAGCAATACAAAGTTTACAAACAATATCAAAGATCCATTACAGAATGACACAAATAGCTTAACATTTCGAGAAAAGTGGATAGAACAAAGATTTGCTGAAGCAAATGAGTAAGTTGCCTTCAGAAAATCCTAAATTACTCAAATCAAACTGAATCATATTCAGTGTTCCAATAAACAAAGGTTCAATAACAACACAATTGAGGGTGAAACAAGGAGGATCCTCGCACCTCTCGACTTTTGAGCTATACACGCATGTACACAGTTCCTAATTACAACTTTCACATCCTTCCGTCTAGTTGCTTGCCTTCACCTGTCCTATGTCCACCCACAACAGAACTAGAGGCTGATTTGTTTAGATCAGAAACAGGAAGAAAAACATTAACTGAACTTCTATTTATCTAAATAAACTACACAAATTTCAGCCCTCGTTAAGGGAAACTGAAGTGCTGATCAGAATTTCCGAGATGGGGGTGCCCCTACTCCACTAAATACTATTTTACGTGAGAATCGTGGGAATCATAGGTGTCAAAGACAGAATCTGGGATGATCACAGGTAACTTATCTATGTACATGAACAGTCTTCTGAGGTTTTCCTTTGACACAGTTGCCATGTCAACTACATCCCTGCTGTCAGTGAACATCCAAAGATCGCCGGAGTCCACTCTCTTGAGACTGTTTCGGCAGAAAGGGCATGACTTCGACCTAGAACGCCTGAAACACCAGCAAAAAACATATTACAATCAAGGCTAAAACATAATAAAACAAATCACTTGTGATCACTGACCAATAATGTATTTGCAACAAGAGGTTGGAACCAGTTGTTTCTAATACGCACGTTATATTGTTATACATAGCACATTTTTAGCCAGTGAGCAATTGACTTGACTATCACTAGAGTCCAACAATGATGATATTTCAGATTTATAAATGGGAAAAAATGGTAGCTGAATGCTATGAAACCAGAACTTTCTCCCTCACAGGGACACAGTCCCATATGCCTTGGGTTGCATTACGTTGCAAGTAAGAAAAAGTTTGGTTTCTTCGTCTTCTATAACAAATATTGAACCAGACAGGTTCAACTAGACGAGTTAGCCAGTTGGTGAAGTGTCAAGGCCAGTATATGGCACTGGGGGTGTGTGCTTGACCTCTTAGGCAGGTCCTTTTGATACCTACATGTATAATTGAGCTCACCAACAGCTCATGTACACTAGAACGAATAAAGCAAATTTAGCTCCAACGCCATCTTCCAGTGAACCATGAGATCATGAAATCATAAAGTGCAAACCCCAACATTCCAAGAACACCTATACCAATAAAAAAATGTACTCAATGAAAATTAATCTCCTTCTTCAGCCTTCTGTACATCTTGATTGATGTCATCCAATCTTAAGAAGTGTGCATCAGGAAAGGAGTACTATCAACACTTTCACGGCCTTGGCAGGTACCACCTCATTTGGTGACACGGGTATCATTTCCATTTGAAAGTTTCTGAGACTGCAGTCACTGCATGCACAATAGGCTAGTTCATACAAGCGTCAAGGATTGTGTCTCTCGTACAAGCCTATTCCAGACAACACCCCCACAGGAATTCCCTTTTCTAAACCAAAGCCAATCGGGAAAAAAGAAACGTGCCATTTGGATTATAGCATGAAGAAACCACATAAGTCCCTTACTTGGTCCATTTCCATCACCAATCTTCAACCCTATCTTGAGGGGAACATGAACTAAAATACCAAAAAACTCATGCCATTTCTGCTACAAATTCCATAACCATGCAACCAAATTTCTAACCACATAACCTTTACACAAGGCGGGGGGAAAGGGTGTTTTTTTTTCGGGGGGAGCGGGGGAAAGGGTGGGGACACCTTTCCAAAAAGGCCCATCACACCTACCCATGAATTATGCCAAAAGGCCTAAAACTCCACTTTCCTACTAATGGAGAAACAAATACTTTCACCTGTAAATCACCGGCTTCTCACCCATACCTCCAAAGACACTTACCCAATAGAGACGAATCTTTGCTCCAAGTACTCGTGCCAAATCCCAATCTTTAGCCACATTTGTTACATGTACACTAACTCACAGCTAAAGGGACGGAAGAAATTAGCACATTTGTTACACGTACAAACTCACAGATAAAGGGACGGAAGACGAAAATTTATTTCCAAAGCTCCCATCCCATCCTGTTTCACAGGATGCGATACAGAGTAATTGAAAACTTCTGAAAAACAATCCCATCAGACCAGCATGCTGGAAGTTCAACTTCAAAAGAGATTTTAATGAATAGAAGATGGAGGATATTGGGAAACTCACTGTGTATCCTTCAAGACATAAAAACCATTGAAGAGAATGATAAATTAATGTGTAAAGGAAAAGGGGATCTCTGTTAAAATAATTCATCTCGAATATTTGGATCCAGCGTTGCCCTCCTAGGACTATCATCCAAGGCATAACTCACACAGTGGATAACATGGTGTTGTACAACCATGCTGAAGAGTCTATTGATCACATCCTTATGAATTATATATTCCAAAGAAGTTTGATCTGCCTTCCTAAAGGATCCATTAGAGACTGGTTGGATGGAAGCACAATAACATGGGCTCATATCCTGCATTGGAACATGTGGGATTCACTTTGTTACATGGATCTGTGGAAGAAAAGAAATGGAAGATAATCTTTAAAAGGAAGGCCACTGAGAAGTGCTTCATATCCATTACCATATTGGGGATCTCCACACAAGAGAGCCCATCCAGATTCCAGAATATAGTATCTGAGTTGTTCCTGTTCAGTTGAGATAATCTTCTACTCTTGTAATCCCATTATTTTATTATTGCCTGTTATATTGCGAGTTTCTCACTAACTTTTTATTGTATCTTTGTGTAACGGAAAAAATTTTAACTGCTACCCCCATAAGGAGTTTGCCCTTCAGTAACACAACAAAGGATCCCAATACTAAAAATAGAAGCCCATGTTCACAGGGCAAGAAGATATCCAACTTCCAGTAATTTAGCCTGTCATGAAATTGCCACCAACAAAAACTGAAAAAAATCCTCTTCCAAAATAGCCCAATTGACCCCCACTACAACAGCAAGCCGTTAATATCACTATACCTGGGTCAAAATCCTCATTGGTCGAGGCGCAATGGTAAACCATGATGCTAAACCAAGATGCAAGAAAGAGAGAGAGTCTACAATAAACCCAAGTTGTGCGTGTGTTCTTGCACATCACACTCTTGTACACAAATCTATTAAAATGTATCCTCGGACCTTTTCATGTTTAGTTGAGATAACATTCTAGCTGTTTAATTTCTACTGTTAGTCTGTAAGTTTCTCACTGACTTTCCCCATTATTAATAAACTTTGGTGTTTTTGACCTCAATAACATAAAATTAAATTAAAATTAATTTTTTTTTTAAAAGGTTAGCAGATTCTCTATGAAAATACAAGACAAACAAAATAATTATATAACAGTAACACATTTCAGCCCCATCCCTGCTACAACAAAGTCCCCTAACCCCCCTAACCTGCTCAAATCCAGATCTTCAGAGTATCGACATACTCATCTCTCTCCTTCTCCTTCTACTTCTCCTTCTCCCTACCCCCACCCCTCGGGGAAGGACCCCCTCCTCATCATCTAAGAGCCTTCTGAGGTCCATCCAAGTGAATTGACTCTTTGTCAGATTTCTAAAGTTCCACCTCACTAAACCACCGATGTGATCCCAAATATTCTGGTCTTCCACAGTCTCTTAAACTCGCCTCTAATCCTGCTATTTCTTTGTGCCTCGTTTCTTTGAACAACTCCTTAGCGTCCTTACATGAATCCCCCAAAACAACCGCCTTTATCCACTTATACTGTTCAGTATGCAATTTACCTTTGAAATTATTCACGCCCTAGAATCTTGCTCGAGAAAACCCTGTCCAACATTCAAAGAACAGTCTACACGTGCAAAGAGGGCACAGCTTAATATGCACCGAGGTTGCACTTAGTACCATACTGTTAAGAACAAGCTGCCAATGCCCACCAAGGAGATGACCACACACTATAACCAATCCATCAAGTCCACATTTTAATCTCAACCCTGCCTAGGTCTTGCTGTTTTAATAAGCCTATGAGATTAAGACTGCTCAAACCCATAAGATAAAGCCTGGCTCATATTCCTAATGTTACAAGACAAATCACACAAACCTTTTGAGGAAAATTCAAGACCTAAGCTAACTCGTGATTCCCTTTAGTGAGTGAGTCATTCTATATCCAAAGTCTAGCAATGAAGCACTTTATACATCAGAAGTAGGAAGGATTGCCTGGGAGATACTAATAGAGGTTGCTTTGTAAATTTAGTCTTTTCTTTGTGAAAGATTTGATGCATGTATTCTTTGGATTTTGAGACATCCTACTAGCTTTATTAATAGACTCTGAGGTTTCTAGATGGAACATATTCAAAGGGATTTGTCAAACAAGTGACAATTTTAGGTCTGAGACCTAGAACCTTGGACAAAACAAGAAAAATAAAAAAATATATGAACAATTTTTATGTTACATATTTTTGTTTGTATAATTATTATAGATCCTACAATCAAAATGATAAAGAATTGGTAAGGCTCTTTGATAATAAAAGAATAGCAGCTTCAAGGATTATTCTAGGTATTCTTATGAAGGCAAAGAAATGCATATTCAAATTGTCGGGTTTTAGTGGAGGATTGTGGAAAACAGGACCTATCTAAATCCAAATGCAAATAAATTGTATAAGCAAGTAACTATGAGAAAATATGAAAGTTTGAGTGAGAGAGTGAAGAGTACCAATCACGGTAGCACTTCATGCACATTGCATGCGTACAGTTGGGCAACACGATTTTGCTGTTCATCTCCATGCAAATACCACATTCTTCTTCTCTTTCAATATCCATCTCTGAAAATAGTTTACGTTCTTCATCGTCTCTTCTTTTATACCTTTCATTACATACTGCTTTCTGCTTTTTGTCTTCCATGTCAGTAATACCTTTCTGGAGCTGGAGTAAAGAGGGGAAAATAACAGCTGCCAAAAGATAGCATGTATAGTAAACAAAAGAATGCCCATGGCATAAACAAGTTGAAGATTTATCAATTCAGGACTTGAATATTACCATAAAATTCTCTAATGCTTGCTTTCCTTTCATGGGTCATCATAGTAGTCGTTCCATCCACGTAAACCTGCAGAAATGCAGTGGATTGTTTTCTAACTAACTCTACTTTTAAAAAAAAGAGAAAAAATTACATGAGAGAGACAGGGATAGGGCCAGGGCCAGGGCCAGAGAGAGAAATTCAACCTTGTAAATTAGGATTCTCAGCAGTCCAAGGGCACCAGCAAGATTGCAATCTGTCCATTGCACTAAGAAAAGGAACAAGTGAGCCACAGGGCTGTATGACATTCTCATCTGAAGACAAGCACCGTCATAATCTCGTGGAAAATCAGACGCCCTACATGTCCATTGTCGTAAGGTTCATATTCAAGGCTAGAAAATATAAATAAATTAATAAACAAAAAGAAAAAGATATCATAAAAACTTGGAACATCAGAATGTTTACAGAAAAAAATGCTTTGAAGTTTCAAGTTAAGATATAAACAATCAAATACATTATACACTTTAAGTGTGTGAATACACTACCTAAACCTTCAACTACAAAAGGAAGACTCAAGAAGCTAAACTTCTGATAACAATAAATAAACACAAATAAATAGGTAAGCATAAAAAGTGGAAACATTAGAGCGTTACAGAAAAATGTCTTTGAAGTTTCATGTTAAGATATAACTTTAAGGTTGCTTGTCTCATTTCCTGTAGTGACCATTATGCTCCCTGCCCCTGCTTTTACCTTTGCTTATTATTTTTAATATGTTTGTGCCTTGCCAATGATCATCATAAATGTTACCAGACATCAGAAAGGACCACCACAAACAAGCAACAACCTCCTCTTACTACAACAAACACATTTAGAATCTTCGGGTAACCAACCCACTTGATTACTTAACATGCATTTCTTCACAACAGAACACCGTTCTAGCTATTGCACAGCATACAAGAGGTGTTCATAACATTTTTAATTTTGTTCAGAGTGGAACTGTCCCCCCAACCAGACCCGGAGCCCCAAATTTATTTTCATAAATACTTCAAGTTTTTTTTTTTTTACTTACTGTATCCCCTGCTCCCTCACTCCCAAAGATCAAATCCTTAGCTCCACCCCTATATTAGCTACTGAAATCCACAATAGAAGTTTCATCCAAACATAAGGAGCAAGATCATACATTGCAAAATTTCCATTTTTGATAACTAATTGCACCAAGTCAAATGCCACTGCCTAACTTTCTTAATCAGCAACAAACAAACTTATCCAGAACAATCAATGATAATATTTATCCATATTAGAATTTGTTTCGCAGCTAAAAGTAGCAGTCTCCAGAAGAATTACAGATAAACCTCATCCAAAACCATATAAAAAAACCAACTTTTTGACTTTTTAAATACCAATTTAGTCGACAAAGTTGACCCCAAAAATCAGAAAAAAAATTATAAATAAACAAAAAAAAAGGAAAAATAATTACCATTAACTAAGATTGCAAGTTTTTGATCAATGACTAACAATGATCGACTATAACTAGAACCTAACAAAATTTATCACAAAATAAATAGCTAAGACAATCGAACAACATAACAACCTCATGTATTCAATCAAAAATCAAACCAAACTTGATAAAAATTTCGAACCAAAGTCCGAAAAATTTCTTAGCTTTTAATCATAAATTGAAAAAAAAAAAAAAAACACTCTCAACTTACAGTGTGTTAGCGTGTTGAATATCTGCTTCAAGAACTTTGAGAGAATCCTTGAATGATTTTCGCTTTGTTGAAGCAATGTTCATTTCCCTCTCTCTCTCTCGAAACCCTAATTTCCACCAAAACCCTCTCTCACACTCTTCTCTCTCTCTGCTTCGTTTCTTTCGTCGCTGTTTTTGAAAGCAAAGAAGACGAGAAAGCTCTCTCTCTGTTACTAAGTGCCTCCGCGTGGACACGTGGACACTAGGGTGTCAACAATGCGTCAACTCAACCGGCTTGGCGCCGAGTCGACTCGGGTGTCAACTTCTTTGATGCTCTTTACTTATCCACTAATTGAAACACCTCCCACTTAACCTTCCCTTTCGGTAGCTTTGCCTCCACGCACCGAAAATGAACCGCTATTCACCCCCCACTTTCACCAAAATTTACCATCATGCACTCGGTTCATGTATGGATGTGAGAATATGTTCGTCGTCTATAATACAAATCAGAATATCGTTTTTTCACCAGATAATAAATAGCGAAAATTGAGAGCTTGGAATATTTTGAGGACTGAGATTTGTTTTCTATAATAATATGTATCATAATTATTATAAAATATGTAAATAGGTAAATGAAAAAATTGTGTAAAAAATTGGTAGAATATACGTGTGAGGGAAAGATAAAATTTTGTTTTTTTTTTTAAAAATTAAAATTGTCATAATTATCTACTTAATTGTTAGATTTTAATAAACTTGATATTGTTGAAATGCATTTTTGAAAAATTTTCTAATAAAATAAATGATCAATACAAAAACTTAAGTTTTCAATATATGTATTAACATCTCATGCATTTCACGTCATAATTTTCAATATTAATCAAAGTATGAGACGATCATCTAAAGGCGCACTCAAACAAATGCCTGAACTTCATATTTTGAAAAAAAAATAAAAATTTTGTATGTGGAGTGTAAACGGCACAGAAAATACCATACTCTATATTACAAATCAGAATGGTGTTTGAGATTAGAGATAAAAGACGGTTGAAATTTATCAAAATATAAGAATTTAATGGATCACATAGAACTTAAAGCACCAAAAGTATATGAGTTCGATTCTCATACTCAACATTTTAATATTTATTTATCTTGATATTTATCATGTTAAACTTTTTCATACTAACGACAGACAGAGAATTCCCTAATTTATGTACAAGAAAATAATGAAAAATGATTATCTAAAACAAACGGGGATAATGAAACACGATTAAGAAAAGGTCAGAGGGATTGTCCTGTGGTTACGAAATCCAGTACACCTGCCCCCATGCTTTTTTATTAATATTATCTCATCATAATGTATTGAGACAATTTTTTTTTTAAGTAAGACCCACCAACTAATAATTAAACTAGTGCTAGAAAATGATTTATGAGCTTTTCAAATTTGTATGATTGTACTTTATTTTCATTTTTCTTAGGCACTCATGGGAATTTGGGGTTTAGTGGGTATGTGGAATCCATAAAGAATTGGAAATGAATACGAGGTGTTTGGTTGTCTTGGGTCCCGTGCCATAGTTGGGTTTCATCTATTACTTTCCAATCGGGTTGGGCATTTTAGACCAAAAATTCAGACCAATTGAGATGATCAGGGTGGTTTTTTAATAATATATTAATCTTCAGCCTTATAAAAATTGGATCAAACCGAAATTCTCAGACCGATCCTCGATTCCAATTCACAAAACCTGTCGAAAACCATGTTGCAGATAGGCAAAAAGGAAAAAAGATAATTACATGATGACAATATAGCAATACTAAAAGTTTTATGTCTAGTGATGGAGTGATGTCATAATTAATTAAATATAATATAAAATTTAGTTACTTTAACATGTAATTTTTTTTTAAATATAGCAAAAAGGGGAGTACAACAAAGAAAGTCATTGAAGATTATTACTACTTCTAGAAACACAACACAAGAGAAGGGTTTGAATTGTTGATTACTACTACATGAAGAAAAGGAGGAAGAGTTTTGGTTGCTTACGATTATTTTGTAAAGATGACCAACACAGTGATTAATAAAGGCACCTGGTACCTAAAAGAAGAATAATAAGATGGTTTGGATCCTACTGGATCTTGTGAAGATGAGCTCAAATAACTCAATAATTATAGATCTTTGAAAATGATAAAATATGAGGATTTCCCTTATCTTATCCAATCGATGGAGTGTGAAGAAGAAACTGTGAATTTTGATTTATTCGAGAGATTTGAGGGATTTAAACTCTATCTCTAACTCTAAAAGTAGAGTTTGAATTTGATATGTATATGATTTGAAGGATGAAATCCTGATTGAAGTGAAAAGTGAGAATAGAGAGGCAAATAAAAAAACTAATTAGAAGACATAATTAAAATAAAAATAATAAAAAATAAATCTCAAAAGTCAGTGAGGACAAGTGCCACCACGTGAATCTGTGTCTGCTCTTGTCAAGAAGCTATAAACATTCACGAGAACCTATAAGCATTTTGAATCAACAACAACAAGGTGCCAATATGGACAAATTATTACATACCCACAAAGGCATTAATCATAAATAATAAATCATTGACCCAAACAACTTTAGACTTCAATTTTTATTGTGACATTATAGTATATTGTTTTACCGACAACTATTGCTACACGGAAGCAAATTTCTTAAGACGAAACCTAAAAACTTATAACTTATTGCAATCTGAAGTTTATTCTTATTTATAACTAACTTAAATTGGGTACATTGAAGTTATTCCAATATAGAGTATCAACATAAAGAGGTCTTACTGTAGTAACCTCAAAATCAATTCATGATGATTGTTTCTATCCCTCTCCTCCACTAGCTCTCTCATCTTCTACACCTCATCATTAACACAGGAATAGCATTGCTGCTGCCACCTCCACCACCACCCTCCTCCTCCTCTTTATTGGCGATTGGTGGTGAAGTAGCTTGTGGATGAACACCACATTCAAAACATGTAACATAAGTCAACATTGGACACTAATTTGATACTAAATCCAAACTTTGAACCCTGGAAAACATCTCATCATGAAGGAAAAAATGTCAAATATTTTTATACGCCACTTAAAACAAACAGTCAAACACCATTTAATTTTATATCTTCTAATCGACATCTCATTCAGTAGTAAAACAAACAGCTCATTCAGATTAATATAACATCACACTATATGTTAAACTTAAAAATGCAATTTTTGGCAACGCAATAAGGAAGAAATGTTAGCTGTTGTGCATATTGTCACCAAATAGCACTCCTATTCAGTCGTGGTCATTTTATTAGAAAAACATATCATCATAATTGAAACATTTTTTAACTCAAGAGCTATAACACCTATACAACATAAATGAGTTACCAAGTTACTAGGTTTTGATTATGAAATTTTTCTCAAGAGTGGGTTTGAAAATCTTGCAGCAGATCTTCCTTGGGTTCTTGCAGACGCTTATTTTAGAGCTATTTCCATACTTGTAAGTGAAACTGGTTGGAATAACTAGAGGTTGGTGTGAGGAAGGACCCATGTCTTTCTTTGTTTAGGTTAAACGATTTTCACTAGGTAGAGGACTTGGGTGGTTCATTTCACATGAAAATTTACATACTAATTAAACAAATACACCATAAAATATACCATACTGGCCTATGGGATTTAAACAATTTCCAATACTGACTCTTTCACGCAATGTCCTAAAAATCAAACTAATTAGGGCTTGTACTTAAAAGGATTTTAGCAAACAATGGTGGTTTCCAAACAAGTGACACCAGTCTATGCATTGGTTTCTATACAAATACTTTAAATGTATGTATGTATTGTATGTGTCGATACCGTAAACCATTGAACAAAAAAATGCAACAGCCAACATAGAAACAACAGCTCTATGAACAATGCAGACTGGCTGAGCTTCATTTTACAAACATGTTGGACATCTTATGGAATCTTGTTTCAAATCAAGGAACACAATCTCTCGTAAGCGGCATAACCAAAGTACACAAGTTCAATAGAGCAAATTGGTCTGTGAAATTGGCATGAACAAGGTATATAAGAGCTTGGTCTCTGTGAGTGGCATAAACAAATTAACAAAGTCAGCTAAGGGATATGAGCTTCTGTCGCTGGCCTGAAAAAGATATCTATGGATTTTGCCATTGTCTGGTGGGATTGCTTGGCAGGTTGAACTACTTAATGACACCTATAGCCCCCAAGTTTCAGGCCATTCCCAATAGGTAGATAACACACCAGTTTCAAAGCATGCCAAACCAAACTAAAATTAAACCACATCAAATTATACTTTGGTTCAAGTTAACTTGGTACCCCCCTTTTTTTAATTTTTTGTCTCATACTCTGGCATTTTTCTTGTTAATAAACTTCACAACAATATTCAATGCACGGACTTCAAATTTTGGGTCATCCTGCATAGACGTCCTTCCATAAGATGAACAAAATGGCAGGCGCGCTCCATAACTGAATTCCGAAATGCCTAGTTGATTAGGAAACCTGCCCTTTAGTTAACATGTAACACCTAGTGCCCTCTTCTTTGCAGTTCTGAACTCTTATACTACTTGCTCAATATGAACTAATATCCACGAAATAAACCTTTATCAATCTGTATGAACACGAGATTCAGATAGCACATTCGAAAATAAAAGTTCCACAACCTTTAGGAAATTTGACTAGCTAGGACAAATAAGTAGCAAAAAAAGGCAGACAAACTGTTCTAAAAGAACTCCTTAGCAAACCAAAAAAACTAAAGTAGATGGTAAATATTATGCCCTGCCACTGAGTAATTAATTCATTGATATCCCCTCAGCGGATCTGCTGCTTTCCCGGATCTTGCATCAGTCCATGCTTTTGCAATTGTCTGTTTCATGTTTTCATCTCCTTCCTCGTACATGTTCTGCCACACCAAACACAGTTTGCTTAAGGTCAGACAATTTCCATACTATCTTATACAGGTGCCATTATTTGTTCGATATCTGGTTACTATTAAGTCTAGCTACAAACAATGTATATCTTGTGAGGCTGAGGGTCTCCACTATGGGTTATTTAGAGATATCTTATGCCAAAGATAAGAGCTACAAGGTCTTCTTGCTTGAATTGTTCAATCACACTCCCAGTGGATAAAATTGAAAAGCTTCTTCAACAAATTAGGAAACTGAATTAATAAAAACCGTACCTTCATCAAGTCCATGATTCCTGCCATAGGATCTTTTTCTTTGTCAAGATTTGGCTTCAGCTGCAGAAAAAATAAAGAGGGCAGTCAAACATATGCAAGCTCTCACAAAAATTATAACCTTTCAGCATTCGAATAGCAATGCAATACAAAGACCATGTCTGTGACTTATGTCACTTACCTTATCTTCTTTAAAGTGCAAGTCCATCCAGTTACCCTTTGATTCTTTGAAGAGAGTGATAACAACTTTCGTAGGCTTCACGACCACCTTTGATTTCTCTGGCAGAATCTCCTTGTTCAGTTTGGGTATGGCATAACGATAGTTCTTCCCTTGTACATCATGCAATTTAATATCAACAGATGTTGGCTTGAAAACAGTCTCAACTTTCTCTTGATCCACTCCCTCAAGGAACAAATAAATCTGTGGAACAAAATATCAATTTTGCTTTCATATGAATAATCGTTGCAAAATAATGACAAGCCAATAATTTAAAACTGTGTCCATCGTTTTCAGTGTACAATCACAACGGGAAAGATAACTAATTAAAGGAATGCAAAATAGTTGATCATTTTCCATTTGTTTACCATGCCATGGTAAAACAAGCACAAAGCAAAAAAGACTATACCTAATAGACTTGAAGCATTCACAATTAGACCAATGGAGAAGAAAGAGAAAACATGCAGCGAGAACACTCTTCAATACTAACACATTTCAGAAGCTGCAAAAAAGGATGATGAACTATTGCCCACATCATTATGATTCTTTCCATGGAGCTTTTGCTAACACAATAAAACACCTGAAAGATCCTGAACGTACCAAGCAGGACTTAAATGTTCGGAAAACCCTCTCAAACGTTTTTGTTTCATGTTTTTATGAAGAAAAAAGAGTCAAGGTTTCTTGTATGGCTTTCCAAATTATTTTTATCAAAAACCAAGAGTAAAATCCAGAAGGGAGGGAGTGGAGGGGAGACAAGAAGACACAAAAGTCAGAGCAGCTAGCAGTGAGATAGTATAGCTGGTTTAAAACACCGGAAATGAAATTCTCCAAAAAAAAAAAATAATAAATAAAATTCAACCATCACCAGTTTTAAGCAACAAAACAAACAGGACTCTTCTCTCAAGAAAATAATATTTGTTCAGCATACCGTGATCTTTCTATCATCTTGATCCCAACTGAATGAGCTAAGTGTGACATAGTGCAATGCAGGAGTAGCAGCAACAGACTTAGCCAAAGCGGGGGCCACTGATGGAGTTTGTGATAGCTGCTGAGAATAAACAAAACTGAAATTAAAATTAAAGGAATACAAACCATTATAAAATACGACATAAGTATGCGCGAATGATCAATTCTAGTTTGGGACTAAAAAACTCATATTATTTGCAGAAGAAAGATGCTCAAAACTCTGGATACAATGATTATACACTTTTGGAACCACAGGACAAAAGGTTGTAAACCAAGTTCATGTTCAAGGCAATCTACCAATTGTATATACTCATCATGCTACTAAAGAAGAAACAAATGCAATGATGTAAGCCCATTGTCAACCGAACATGCATAATTTCGAAGCAAGCAACATAGGATACGCATTACCATTTCACAAGTGTTGCCAGAAGACGCATTACCATTTCAAGTGTTGCACAAACTGAAGCAGAGTTAAAACTAATGACAACTAGAAATAAAGTGCTACACAACATACAGGAACTAGATAGGATTTTTGTTTACAATCAACCCTTCCCTAGTATATGAAAGACCTGCAAGTAAACATAAAGTTCAAGTTGGGCACTCGATGGACTCGTGATGGATTCATCACTGATGGGTACACCCACTAATGCATCTAGCAAGCAATTGTAATAAAAGAATGACTTATGACTTGTTATATGAATAACTTAACGATCATTTAAATCATTTGATTGGTTTTATTTATTGTTTATGAATATCATGTTCGTAAGCCAGAAAAGTCCAGTCGGAATTGCTTCATAAATTGTAATACTTCTGAGTTCTGACATAGTGTTATGTCTTTCCAACGATGTTCCAAATGATTTTGGGGGAGTCTGACAGTGTGTTATGTCTTTCCAACGATGTTCCAAATGATTTTGGAGGAGCTAGGGGCTGCCAACTTAGGTGAGATGTCATGCCATACATTTCCTTTGTTTTTTTTCTTTAGCATTATGTCTTTATCGTTTCCCCTCCCCGAAGGCTAAGCTCAAATTGAGCAATACGCGGTATGTCAAGGGTAGTCTTTTTAGGACAGAGCCAGGTTGATTACTAGATTTAGAACTCTTATTCAGGCCATCATTAGTACTATATCTATTACTTTACATTTAACCATATGTGTATTTATGGACCAAAATATCTATATTACTTGAGAAATAAATATTTTTTGTGTATCCAGTTAAAACAATTATATGTTTGCTTCACTCTAAAACTAAAATTCCACTCGAGAACCAATTTAAAAGTGAAAAACAAGACAGTAACATCAAAACTTAATTTGTCCTCGAAAATATATTATTATTTTAAAAAAAAATGGGAAATGAAGTGGTTGGAGTTAGGGGTAGGCACGGGACATGATAGACCCCATCTCGACCTCGTCCCATCCCAAACAGGTTCAAGACAGGACATGATGAGCATGTACTAAATAGACCTCATCCTCCAATGAAGAATAACAAAAGAGTTTCATCTCACATTGCTCAAACACCGATAATGTCAAATTTATGCACATATAACTTTCATTGTAACAATATTAAATGTCATTGGTCCAGTGAACTTACAAATTTTTACAATTTTTTATGTTAAAACATCATTTATGTAATACACTAACCAATAGTTCATATAACTTAAAGTGCAAAACTAAAACAAACAATCATTTGCCTTTGTTTTTCTACAAGAATAATTGCCTTGTAACCAATCTAAAATGTGAAAGCATAAATTTTCATAGGTTTTGTTTGACCTAAAATTTCCAAATTGAAGATTTTATCTAAACAAATGGTACTAAATGAAGCAAGTAAATTTTCTAGATGTTTTTAATTAATTTCAACACATCTTAAACTTCTTTTAAGAAGTAATTTGATTAAAATTAATAATATTAAATAAATAAGTTTGGGATAGAATGGGCCAGATCTCATCCCACTCAAAATCAAGACGGAACGGGATCGGGATGAGTATGACCAAAAGGACCCAAACAAATCGGGACAAGACGGGATCGGGATGCCCACCCCTAGTTGGAGTACTAAAACTATATTTCATCAACAATGCTCCAAATAGTTTGTTTTATAATATAGATTTCAAAGCTCTAGCCTTTTTTTCCTTCATGTCTCATTATTCTTTTCTTGTCAATTTTATCTATTTATCACCTCTTATCTATTTTGAATAGATCCATCAAACTACATCCTACATATCGATGATATGCACATTCAATTAAATATAGAAAATCTTATATTCAGTAACTTATTTCGACTTGAATAATGTATAACCTCAAGTACATGCTATTCAATAAACAAAATTGGAGTTTATTTCAAGAGATCCGTGTCTTTCCATCCTCGATTATTCTTCTTTCCTCTATAACTCCCTATGGATTGATTCAAGTTTAGTCTATTCAAAAGGTGATTTTTTTATTTTTATTTTTTTGGTTCGAGGGAAAACAAAAACTCATCTGGATAAATGATCAAATCAAATAGATAAGAAAAAACCCTTTGATTTGATTGAAAAAAAAAAAAAAAAAAAACCCTCCCTCTACACACTACCACAGAACACGTATCAAACCTACATGACCAGTCGATAAATCAATCTACAACAAAAACACACAGATAAATAAAGAATCTATAAATAAAAGATGCAGTAAATGAAAATTTGAATTGAAAAAAATAGAAGAGATGGCTGATGAGAGAGAGAGAGCACCTTCTCCAAGTTGCTAATTTCGGAGGAAATGAGAGAGAGAACTCTGGGTCTTTTGGCGAGGGTTTGAAAATGGCGGAGCTCCTCCAAATCTAGCTTTGCTTCTTCGCCCATTTTTCGTTTCGCTTCTAGCAGTGCAATACTAACCTCACAGCAAATTAAAAAAAAAATAGGGTTTTTCTTTTTGGAATGAATCGAGAACGTTCTTCGGGTAAACAAAGACAGACGAGTAATTCGAGAAAAAGAAAGAAGGATGTAGAAGCGAAAATAATTTCGGAACTAGATTTTGCGACCCGGGGTGACTGTGGTAGGATATGCGAGGATGGTATATTTGTGATTAGGGTTGATACAGGACAAGATGGGACGGGATGGACGTCATTTCGATCTCGTTTCATTCTTTCATGATTGAGATGGAATAGGTCTCATTCCGACCTCATTTTATCCCAAACGAATTTGGGATGGAATGAGAAGGTAATAAACTAATTTTAGTACTCCAAAAAAGTATCACCACACTTAGACTTCATACATTATGGTTGATTTCAATAAATCAAACCCAAACTACAGCTTAAAAAAATTGAAAAATATAACCACCATTAAATATCTATTCATAAAATTAAGTTAAAATAACACCTACCTACCAAATCACTTATGAGAAAAAACAAACTATTAAAACTCAAACATAAATAATGCTTATAAACAACACTTTAATTTTGTTACCCCAAAAATTATATCAAATCAAATCCTAGCATTCTTAACTTGTATTTCAAGAACTTGAAGTTTTCAAACAAATTATAAAAACAGATAAGCATGTTATGATAGAAAATTAAAAAATCAATTCGGGAGAAGACGAGATGGGCGGGATTGAAAATCTTCATCCCGATCCTATCCCTCTCTTCTTCTTTGTTCTTCTTATTTTTGTTATTATCTTTCTCTTCTTTTTCACCACCGCCCTTACTTGCTTCCGTGTAAACTCACGGAATAGCCTTTTATCTTTTTTTTATGGACTTGTACACTTCACTTCATTTAGACGATGGCGAGAACTTCCCGCCCCGCCTCTTTTTTCTCTTTATCTCTTATCCTCAATTTAACTTTTTTGAGAATTGGGATTCCCCATTCACACGACTATGCTCAAGGGCAGGAAAAAAAAACAAAAAAATAGGCAGGGAAACATATAGAACATGAAGATGCGAGTAAAAGATGAAGAAAAAAGATAGTGAGAGAAGAAATAAACATAAAATGTGAAGATGAAAAACAAACTAATGGGACACGATATTCTTAAAAGACTTGAGGGATATGCATCCTTGAAGCAGTGATTAGTGGGTGTAAAAGGTGGTATATTGGGTATATTCGACCCGATGTATTGTTTTCAATATTTTTAGCACTATTTCGGCTTACTTGTATTTGGCCTTTTTCTAATTTGAAACTTATTAATTATTTCCATTGTTATATTAGGTATAATTATTAAGAAATCGAGCTCTTATATTATTATTATTATTATTATTGATGATACATCAAAAATCGTCATCGCAATCATACACGTGGCAAAAATAATCTATCACGACGATTAGATATCCCAAAATCAAGTCAGCTCATAAAGCCCAAAAAGGGCAAAACCAATTATAAAAAGCTCAAACATGACCCATAAGAATAAGTCATAACTAAGGCCCAAATCCAAGGCTCGACTGAGGATCGAGTTATCTCGTAAATAAGAGAAACATGGCATGAGACAATAGTCGCGGTGGGAGTTACGCCACTACGGACGCATCTTTATAAATGAGGAGACGGTTATGAAAAACGTCTCCACCCGTTGCGCATCACACGCTTAAGTCACGTAGAAAATTAACTGCGACCATTATATAAGGTAAATGGAACAATCGACAAATGTATGCAACTTTATTTGAGTTTTGTCTATATTTACTTTATTCTCCAACAAAGTTGCTGATTTAAGCATCGGAGTACCTTCGGCCATCGAAAATGTGGTCTTTGGTAGTCTAACATATGTTTTGCATGTCAAACTTACAAGAGGACGAGATTTAGACGTATAAGTTTGGCACTATCCATGGGGAACGACAAGTTTCCTTTTTGAAAAGAAAATCCTTAGTAACGTAACTCATTAAGATCTGATCAACGATCAAGAGACTATCAGAACAAATGAAATACTCTACAGACCATTAATCTGGCAATGGTCGATGCAACCCATCTCATGATACTGATTCGGCGACAATCATCAGACTAACCGCGCCAAAAAGTAGGGAGCCACACATAAAACGATTCAATCGTCTCTGACATATTTGGGAATTACCTCGGATCCTCGTGTGGAGGTGCTCATGATGGAGATAAACCACATGATCAAAATGGTGGATAAACTCACCCGATACCGGGAGGGTAACAAGCCTCGAAAAGAAAGTACACAACTTAAGAGACATCGAACCAATGACAATCCCGAGTTCGATCAAGGAAAGCTTGGAAGGCTACAGTTGAAGGTGTCATGCCCTGATTTTCGAAGAAAACGAAAATCCTAAAATCCATGTAGGATTATCCGTTTCCCCAAAACTCGGGACGTGAAAATTCAATAACAACTGAAACAAATAGCGGCAACAACTAAAACATAATTTAGAAAATTAAAACAAACTAAAAATAATCTAACCATAAAACTCTAACGTCACTAGCCCTACTAATGAAACTCCAGTAATGCTACTCATAAATCTTTAAACCTATGAAAGGCTAAATGGCTACATTCCAATAAGAACGTACCCAATAAGCATAAACTTACTTGGGTCAGCGAGGCAACTGGTATGAGTAATCTCCATCTTTATAAATAACCAGAAGAGCTTACACAAAAACCACCCACGGATGGATCATCGGTTGTGACAGAGCATCCAACGAGGCGGGAAGTGGAGCTGGATTGGTCATGTACAACTTAGAGGGCGACACGTTAGAGAAGGCGATAAAATTCAATTTTAAAACCTCAAACAACAAAGCCGAGTACGAAGCATTGATAGCCAGACTGCAATTAGCAAAACACTTGGGAATAAAAATATCGTGTCTTTAGTGATTTTAAATTGGTGGTGCATCAAAATAAACCGTCATCGCAGCCATATACGTGGCAAAAATCATCCATCACGAGGATCAAATATCCCAAAACCAGACAAGCTCATAAAGCCCAAAAAGTAAAACCAATTATAAAAGCTTAAACATGGCCCATCAGAAGAAGTCACAACTAAGGCCCAAATCCAGGCTTGAGCGAGTTTTCTCATAAAGAACATAAATATTGCACGAGGAGAGAGTTGTGGAGGAAATTACGCCTCCACAGACGCATATTCATAAATGAAGAAACGGTTACGAATAACGTCTCTCCTCATTGTGCATCACATGCTTAAGTCATGCAGAGAATTAATTGCGATCATTATATAAGGTAAAAGGGAACAATCGGCAAATGTATGCAACTTTAACTGAGTTTTGTCCAGATTTACTTCATTATCCAACAGAATTACTGACTTAAGCATCAGAGTGCTTTCGGTCACCAAAAAAGTGATCATTGGCAGTCTAACATCTGTTTTACAGGTCAAACTTGCAGGAGGATGAGATTTGGACGCATTAATTATTATTATTATTTACAAAATTTATATTAAGTACATTATAAGATTTCATATTTTACAAAGAACAATTTTAAGAAAATAATTGAAGTAGTACACAACGTGTGTAGAAGTATTGGTTTTAGTAACACATGCAGTAAAACAGTAACACACAACACTCTTAGTTTTTAAGTTTGTCTAAGTTTTTTTTATAGAAAGGCAAGGGGCATTGGCAGTTTAGGGATAAAAGCAATTTAACTACTCATTTAGGACCCACTAAGAAATTTTTTTTGGACACTACTAAACTAAGTTTTTTTTGTACTAATTCGTTTGAGCTAAACATTAAAAAAACTACTATTAACACTAGAAACAACATGTCAAAGTTTTAATATGTTTCGACATCGTTCCTCGAGATACATGTTTAGGTCCATGCCATTAAATATCTTGATAAACGATCTCTATGCATGTTTAAGAACCATCTTTTTTCAGGTGGTCTTAGACAATGGATATCGATCGATAGGGATGACAAGAGTTTAGTTTAGGTGTGCCAAACCCAAAACTGAATCGAAAAAATTCAAAGAACCATAACCGATCAGAGAACTGGTTCTGGTCACTCGGGTCCAGGGGGAGACTTAAATTGCGGGTCTCGCAGTTCTATCCTAATCCAAGCCGCCAGAACTGCAAGTTTTTTTTTCTTCTTTGAATCAAGATACAATAACATTCTTTTTGAAGTTAAAACCTTTTTTGGTAACATATGAAACTACATTTTTTTTGTCCGAACTTTTTTTTTTTTATACGTCCAGACTTTTTTTTTTTTTTTTTTTTTTGTAACATCTACTAAAACTTGATTCATTTGTGAGATAGTATTTGATCGAAACATTAATTTATTTATTTACGAATTATTAATTAAAGAGTATAATTTACTTGAATTTATTTATTTTTACTCTTAATCAAAATAATGATTAAATAATTGTTATTTTAGTAAATACTAGCTAACAAGATTTTGCAAGAAAGATTGGTCAAAAAATTATAAAAAAAATCATTCTAAAGACAACACTTTATGAAAATTGATTTTGAGAAGAAACGTGTTGGCTATTGAATTTTTATTCGAAGAATCTAATGCTGAAAATTTATACATGGTCAATACTAGTTACGTTGTTATTTCAGGCTCAAAACTATTTAAAATCATGTTTGGGTTTTAAAATTCAATATGCTTTGAATTTTTAACATATATTTTTTTTAAATATAATTTTTTGATAAACATTGGGTCCCAAATCTATATTATACTATTAAAGTAGAGTCCAAACCATCTCTCTTCTCAGGAGTAATGCTACGGTGCCTGGTGTCAGGACTAGCAAGACTTTCCTAATGGTCTCAAAACTCAATGTTCCCTTTTGAAAAATGCCCAAAGGCTTAGCATTTATATTATAGGGGGAAGGTTTGAGCTCTTGTCTGTGAGGACGTGTTGCCTCCATTGCATAGTCGGGCCAGACTGCACCGCTAGCATTTTTATTGTTTTCTTTGCCTTGCTTTTCAACTTCAAACTTGTATTTCCATCGATCAATAGCATCGAACTAGTCTTGAGCAACGTCCTTCCGAACGTTCATCCCCATTGTAATCTATTGAATGTGAATGAGAGCTTTTACTGACTATTGTGCATTGTTATATTGTCTACAGATTGATATTGTGCATTCTCAAGTTAATATTTGTGTCCGTCAAAGTAATTACTTATAGGCTTACTAGTGAATTGGATAGCTAGTGCAGCACGGATTACTAGTAATTACTCTTGATGACATTGTGGTTTATAGTGGGACTATAGAAGAACACCTACATCATTTGCGAGAAGTGTTCCAAATCCTTAGGGATAATCATTTCTTTGTCAAGAAGGAAAAGTGCTCATTCGGCCAGTCCCAGATCAATTTCTTGGGTCATGTTATTGGCAATGGCAAGATTCGGATGGACATGGAGAAAGTCAAGGCAATCCATGATTGGAACTCTCCTAAGAATGTGTCTCAACTACGTTCTTTCCTTGGACTTGCAAATTATTATCGTCGCTTCATAAGGGACTACTCTAAGAGAGTTGTTGCCCTGACAAATTTGTTGAAACAAGACCGAACATGGGAATGAGATAGGCAGTGTGAAGCTTCATTCCAAGACTTGAAATTGGCCGTGATGAAAGATCCAGTATTGGCCTTGCCAGACATCACCAAGCCCTTTGAAGTACAAACAGATGCATCTGATTATGCCTTAGGGGGAGTTTTACTTCAAGATGGTCACCCGGTAGCATATGAGAGTCGAAAGTTGAATGATACAGAGTCTCGTTACTTAGCTCAGGAAAATGAATTGCTATCCATTGTACATTGTTTACGGGTGTGGAGACACTACCTCTTGGGATCTCAAGTCCTTGTTAAAACGGATAATGCTACAGCAAGTCATTTCCTTACTCAGAATATGCTAACCTCCAAGCAATCTTGATGGCAGGAAAAATTAGCAAAATTTGACTTAGTATTGGAATACAAGCCAGGGCGCACTAACAATGTAGCTGATGCACTCAGTAGAAGGGCAGACCTTGCAGTGCTAACCCATACTGGTCCGAGTTACACCATCTTGGAGAAGATCAAAGTAGGCCTACAGACAGATCCACAAGCGAAGGCGATTACAGAGTTGATCAAGCAAGGCAAAACTCGACGGTTCTGGATAAAAGATGGAGCAATACTCACAACTGGTAATCGCCTCTATGTTCCGCGAACTTCGGGTCTGAGGAAAGAACTTTTGAGAGAATGCCATGACACCCATTGGGCGGGACATCCAGGTTGGAGACGAACACTTGCATTGTTAGAGAGGGGGTACTATTGGCCGCAGATACAGGAGGATGTAATGGCCTATGTTCGAACATGTCTTATTTGCCAGCAAGATAAGGTTGAAAGAGATCGATCAGTAGGCTTACTAGAGCCCCTGCCTGTTCCAACTCGTCCTTGGGAAAGTGTTTCCATGGACTTCATTACGGGGTTACCGAAAGTGGAAGATTTCAGGAGTATCCTTGTAGTTGTTGACCGATTCTCAAAGTATGTGACCTTTGTGCAGACCGGACTGACTTGCACAGCCGAAGATACGGCGCAATTGTTCCTCAAGCATGTAGTGAAGTATTGGAGACTGCCCGAAAACATTGTTAGCGACCGTGATGCTCGCTTCACAGGAAAGTTCTGAAAGGAGTTGTTCAAGCTTTTGGGATCCAAACTTAATATGCCGACAAGCCAACATCCCCAATCTGACGGACAGACTGAGCGCTTTAACTCTATGCTTGAAGAATCCCTTCGTCATTTTGTAAGTGCAAACCAGAAAAATTGGGTGGGATTACTTGATGTTGCACAATTCTGTTTCAACTTACAAAAGAGCTCAGCTACTTACTCCAGCCCCTTTCAGTTGGTTACTGGTCAGCAACCATTGACACCACATACAGTTCTTACCGGATACCAAGGACCCAGCCCAAGAGCTATTGAATTTGTCAAAGCCTGGCAGAAAAATATTGAAGTTGCTCGAGCCTATCTTGAGAAAGCCTCCCGTCACATGAAGAAATGGCCCGGCAAGAAACGACGAATTGATCCTTTTGCAGTCGGGGACTTGGTCTTGGTGAAGCTAAATATGTTCAACAAGTATAAAAGGACAGCTAGAACACATAACAATCTGTTTCGCAAGTATGAGGGACCGGTACAGATTATTAAGAAAGTCGGCAAAGTCTCCTATCGCGTCAAGTTACCACATTGGCTCCGTTTCACCCATCCTGTCTTCCATGCAAGTAACTTGAAGTCCTACCATGCAGATGCCACTGATCCCACAAGAAATGTATCTACACGAGCATTGCCTAAGCATCCTACTAAGCCAGATCGAGAAGTGGAAGAAATCTTAGCTGACCGCCTCATCAACAACACAGGCCCGGATAGAGAATATTTGGTCAAGTGGCAGGATGAACCTCCTTCAGAGATCAGTTGGGAGCCAGTCGAACATCTGCTGCCATACCTCTCAAAGCTGGAATAGTACTTGAAAAAGTTCGCTATGAGGGCATCAGCGAATTAAGTATGGGAGAGTGTCAGGACTAGCAAGACTTTCCTAATGGTCTCAAAACTCAATGTTCCCTTTTGAAAAGTGCCCAAATGCTTAGCATCTATATTATAGGGGGAAAGTTTGAGCTCTTGACTGTGAGGACGTGTTGCCTCCATTGCATAGTCGGGCCAGACTGCACCGCTAGCATTTTTATTGTTTTATTTGCATTGCTTTTCAACTTCAAACTTGTATTTCCATCGATCGATAACATCAAACTAGTCTTGAGCAACGTCTTTCCAAACGTTCCTCCCCATTGTAATCTATTGAATGTGAATGAGAGCTTTTACTGACTATTGTGCATTGTTATATTGTCTACAGATTGATATTGTGCATTCTCAAGTTAATATTTGTGCCCGTCAAAGTAATTACTCATAGACTTACTAGTAAATTGGATAGCTAGTACCGCACGGATTACTAGTCCGTAATACCTGGTTAGGTGTCTGGTACCAGTGCACCTTAGAATTTCCCCTCTCCTCAATGTCATCTTCGTTGTTAATGAACTTGCCACGTAACCTATTGAAGCCACATCACCCACTTACACCAATTTTCTTCTTTTTTCTTGTTGATTATTTAATTTTTAATTCACAATGTAGGGTTTCAAAGGGTGAATCGGGACGGGGCGAATATGAAGGCTCGGGGATAACTTATATTAAAAAAATAATAATAAAATAAAATACTCGGTTAATCGGGCCGCCCCAATCCGACCCGTTGGTATATTGACCACCTGTTTTCTCACTATCGATTGTGAGATTAAAACGAAACCTCTCTCTCCTTCTAGGGTTTGAACATCACAACATCTCTGGTTCTCGTTCTTCTTCTACTTTGCAACTTCGCGATTCAATCGAAAAATTGAAATATGGCGCATAGATTGCTAAGAGATCATGAAGCAGACGGATGGGAGCGCGCGGATTTCCCCATAATCTGCGAATCGTGTCTTGGGGATAACCCATACGTTCGTATGGTAAGTTTTCAATCTATTGCTTTTTTTTTTCGTCTCTTGGTTTGCCTGATTGTTAAATCGTTGCTGATAGAATCACATATTCAAGATCCCTATTAGCTCTATTTTTTTGGTTACTTGTTTTCTATGCCATCTGTTGTTGCCTTGAACAAATTGCTTTTTCCCCGATAAAATTTTGAATTCGTTATGTGATAACAATTGCTTTTAAAGTCCAAAGCAATCGCCTTTCGCGCTAAGTTGTGATATTGACAATATTGGCTGATGAGTTTAAATTCATGAGAAAACCCTATTTGCTGTTATGTTTTAGTAGAGTTCTTATGGATTTTGGAAGCTTCATGTTTGTTTTAAATTAGACGACGGTATGTTGTTACCCAAAGATGGTATAACACTTGCTTTCAGAAGTCTGAATCAGTTGTACCACCTTGTTAGTTTGATTGATATAGTTTAAACAAGATGGGTTTAACTTCCTTGGTAAAACCTTTTTCTTATTGGTTTTGCAAGCTTTATGGTTTTCTTTTGTCTGACAAAGCAATGATTTTATTAATGCGATTTCCCCCTTAGTGAGAAAGCTTCACAAGGGGGAAAGGAAGATACATATACAATTAACCAAAGATGACATTTACCCCATCAGAAAATAGTTCTCTTACACCTTTGCAATGGCTTCACAATGTACGTGATATCCTTTGTTTGGAGTGGTGGGTGTCCTTTGGTCATGTTTGTCAGCCTGTGGAGATAGAATTGAACTACCCAACTCAGTCAGTACAAAAGTTCGCTTGACACGCTAACATCATGTGTGTGTGATATGCAGACAAAGGCAGATTATGATAAGGAATGCAAGATCTGTACACGACCTTTTACAGTTTTCAGGTGGAGGCCCGGTCGTGATGCAAGATTTAAAAAGACTGAAGTTTGTCAGACGTGCAGTAAGCTGAAAAATGTGTGCCAAGTTTGCCTCTTGGATCTTGAGTATGGTTTGCCTGTTCAGGTTCGAGATACCGCGTTGGCCATCAGTTCACATGATTCCATCCCAAAGAGTGATGTGAATAGAGAGTACTTCGCAGAGGAGCATGATCGCAGGGTATGTGGATTCATTCTTTTACTTCATATTCTATTATCTTATGTATTAGTTGAATGATCTAAATCTATAGTCCAATCTAATTAATTGCCATGTTTTGTTTAAAACAAAGCTTTCAGATGGTTATTACAACAGTTTTAGTTTCTGTGAATATGTTGCTTAAAATGTGTGAAATCTGATGATTTTCTTCTACAGGCTAGAGCTGGCATTGATTATGAATCTTCATTTGGGAAGGCACGCCCAAATGACACTATATTGAAGCTCCAAAGGACGACACCGTACTATAAAAGAAATAGGGCCCATGTGTGTAGTTTTTATGTTCGAGGTGAATGTACAAGAGGTGCTGAATGTCCTTACCGTCACGAAATGCCCATTACTGGTGAATTGTCTCAGCAAAATATCAAGGATCGATACTATGGGTATGTATGATTATATTTTTCGCATTATGTTAATTGAAAAGCAATACATGTCCCCCCTTTAACAAGGACACTTCATTCTAAAAAGTCTTGTCCGTGTGGATCAGATACTCCAAGACATGGACATGCACACTCCAATGCACACGCCATGACTAGATCCTCAAAGTTGTCGCATGTCTTTTGATATCCAATATAGCAACATAGTTATGTAAAAGTTAGAAAAAATAAAAATAAAAGAAAGATAGAAAGAAAAATTATCAATTCTAATTTGGAAAAGAATGTATGGAATTGTCCCTGTAGATATGGCAGTGACCCATCGACACAATGATTTCATATAGTTGTTACATAGTTTACTTTTGTTTGTCTTGTTTTTGTATGTTTTCTTTTGGCTTTTTAATTGTCTTCCAAGCCAAATTTTATTTAATATAAGAAAATTTTGGAGTATCTGCCCTCTCCCGCTGTGTTTGTTTCAAAACATTTTCCATGGGAAAACTTCAAATATAGAGGAGATGGGATAGAGAACATGGCCATGTATTTTTGGAAATATGCTTGCTTCGACCCCAAAAAAACAATATCCACAATTTCATTCAAAAGCAAAGAGGATAGATATTTATCATCAGAGTCTTCTCTTCCTCTTTCTTTCCTCCCCGTCTCATTTGTCAGATTCACTCGAGAATATATATATATATATATTTTTAAACTTGGCACATCCTTAGAAAAATTTCTTTTGGTGAACCTCTTCTTAGTGATCTATGTCTTCATTTGATAAATATGGTAGGAAAGACCTCACATCCTGGCATTTATTAGAGGTGATTTTTATTTTCTTGTCGGTTATCAACTCGTACCCTATTTACAGTCCGTTCTGATTATTATTTATTTCATGACTGGTGAGGCTACTCTGTTATAGTCTATATCAATGATGTCAAGTAGTGACACTCCCATTTCATGAGTAAATATTGCAAATCAATTTTGACATTTTGTGAATGGTCTGCAGAGTCAATGATCCAGTTGCGCTGAAGCTTCTCAACAAGGCAGGTGACATGCCGTCTCTGGCCCCCCCTGACGATGAGAGCATTAAGACGCTCTATGTTGGTGGACTGGATACCAGAATTACTGAGCAAGACTTGAGAGATAACTTCTATGCTCACGGCGAGATAGAGTCCGTAAGGATGGTTCTCCAACGTGCTTGCGCATTTGTAACCTACACAACCAGAGAAGCTGCTGAGAAGGCAGCAGATGAGCTCTCAAATAAACTGGTGATCAAGGGTCTGAGGCTGAAACTTTTGTGGGGAAGTCCCAGACTGCAAAAGCAGAGTTAGAGAATCATGATGACGAGGCTGCAAGGCAACAAGCTCTGGCTCATGGAGGAATGTTACCTAGGGCGGTTATATCCCAACAGCAGAACCCACAGTTGCCACCACCAGGTACTCAGGACGCACCTCCACAAATGCACTATTTCAATATTCCTCCTCCACCATCCGAGCGCACATATTATCCCTCAATGGATCCTCAGAGGATGGGTGCTCTTGTTCCTTCTCAAGATGGGACAGCTAGCGGCTCAAGTGAGTCAAAAGCTGGAGCAGAGAAACAAGCACAAGGGCATCATTTCCCTTACCATGGTATGCCACCACCACCAGGACAACATCAACATTTCTATCCACCACCTTACGGATTTATGCCACCTCCTCCCCTACCACCCTACCAGTCATATCCTCCATACCAGAATGCAGGACCTCCACTGCCCCCGTCTGCAGGGCGTCCACCGCTCCAGTCCGGACCTCCACCACCCCAAACTGCTGGGCAGCAATACCGATCTGCTGGTCCACAGGGCCCATCTCAAAATTAGACTTCTGGGCATTTCTTTTCTCGTCATCTGTGGATCTTTTAAATTTGTAGTTGGATGTTGGATTTTCACTGCTATTGGAATCTTTTGAGATGACAAATGTAATTTGATTAGCAATGACTTTCGTCCCTCACTGTTGTAGCAATTTGCTAGTAAATATGCAGTTGAGTTTCATGCATTGGAAAAATGTTTCCATTATTTTCCTATCCTTGTTTTTGTCTAGCAACAAATTTCTATTTGGTTGCGGTGGACTGCCTGTGTATTGTATGTATTTAGCATTATTCTTCTCTTTTAATTGGTTATATCTGAATTTGTTATATTGAACTCACAACTTTGGTGGCGATTTAAATATGGGTTATTAAAATTTATTGTTATTAAAATTATTTTGAAAACAGACCTGCTGTGAAGAGGAGTTTGCCAAAATATACTTTGAAAAGTTTCGACCTTCCGTAGTTGAATTCCCAGGTTTGGTGGCTAGTTCAATATGGATTACTGGAAATTTTTTTTTTGAAAACACACCTGCTGCTGCAAAGAGGAGTTTGCCAAAATACTTGAAAATTTAGGTTTGGTGGCAAGTTCAATATGGGTTACTGACTGTAAGATGTGGAGGCAGGGTGAAATACTGAAACTCTACAATTAAATAATGGTGGTGGGAAGAACTAAATGTAGGTGTAGTAAGAAGGGATCTAATGGCAGAAGAAAGAGAAAATACTTTGAAAGAATTCATCAATGGAAGCCAGGAGATTTGCTCAGTCCTTGTTCAACAGGGGAAGGAGTTTCAGTTCTTCCTCAAGGAAACCACTCCTCTTTCTTCTTCAAAACATCTTATCAACTTGGAACAGTACAGTGCTCATAAGTGAGTTCTTCAATTCCCTTTATCTACATTAATTCTGCAAGTTTTTCTTTTGAATTTTATCTTGGGTTTGTCAAATTTGCCTCCTAAATTTGTTTAGTTTAGTTTGTAATTGATGTTTATTATGGCCTTTTTCTTATTTATAATCAAATGAATATATGGTATTGCGATTTCATAGGTGATCACTGTGATTCTAAGTTATGTCAGGATATTCATGAACATATCATTGGGTCATATATTAATGTTTCCATTATCTAACCATATAATATCTAGCAATGATATGTCTTAAGCTTGTTTGGGATTAAGTCCTTGAGGACTTTGACAGATTCGATTCCACCTGAAAAAAAAAGGTTAGAATCAGTTTTGCAGTTGATTGGACTTGCACATCCAGTGTATAATATTTCTATCTATGTTACCTCATGCACACATCCTCTTAGTACCTGTTGCTGTTCTCATCAGACTTGGTGTTTAGTTTATTGAATAAGTTTAAATAATCCTCTTAGTATTTTTTTTCATTGGTTTGTTGTGTAACAAAATTAGTATTAACTATTAATTACAACTTCAACACTGTTTCGGTGCAGTTTCCAGTATAAAGCATAAATTCAAATTATTCAACAGCTGCTTTTGATTAAAAAAAAATGACTTTGACGATGAACATTTAGATAAGTTACATGCTTACATGATTGAGTATATACAGAGATACATTGATTTTAGCCTTTGATAAGATGCTTTGTAATTACCTCCTAATAAAGTAACTTGTTATGATGTAGTAACCACCTGATTCCAGTTGTATTTTCTCAAGCAAAGGGCTCATGTATTTGGGATCCTGAAGGCAACAAGTATCTTGATTTTCTTTCAGCTTACTCGGCAGTGAACCAGGTTGATTCTACATTCTCTTTAGCAAATCTTTCTCCTTAAACTTTAACCAGATATATGCAATTCAGTTCTATTAGTTTCTCGTTGCAGGGATATTGCCATTCAAAGGTCACACAAACTAACCAAAGCAGGCATATATAACTATGGCCCTGTGCACATTATTCACATTCAGGTATCACTTTTGCGTCTTGCAGGAAGATCTAGTAAAAGTCATACAGCTGGACTTCTTAGCAATTTATTGATAGATTAGTAATTTTTAGTGGTGTTGCTCATTGAGTCAATAGCTGTGTAATTAAGGTCCTCAAGCTTAACTAAAACTTGAGTTTTAAGCTATATATTGGTGCACTGTGATGGTTAATCCATCCTCAAATTTAGTGATTTCAACTGTCTGGATGCATCATTGAAGAAGTAAAACATTTCAGCGACTTAAACTGTACTCACTAATTAATTTTGATGAGTTCCATGTCTTTTCAATAGTAAAGATTTACTTATTTTTTACATTGCAGAAAACTGAGAGCGAATAGTTGGATTTTTGTTCGAACCTCAAGAAGAGGCTGGGGTATGCATGTTTGGCAAAGGAAATGTAGTATGTGCTTTTGTCGTTTGGGGAAAAAAAGGATGGTCGGTTTCACCCTATATCCTAATTCCAATTCATGTTTTTATTATGGATGTGATGTAACTTGTCTGATTTGGTTAGGTCTCTTAGATCGCATTCCTAATTCTAATTCTTTCTGTAATTGGTTGATTTTGGTGAAATAAAGGCTTAGGAATTTATAACCCACTTCTAAGATGAATTCAAGAAAGGGTTCACCAGTTCAAAAGTTGCACATTATTCAGTTTTAATGAATTTGGCATATGCGTTCACTCTTTAAGTCTTACCTGATGGAGCCAAGTATAAGAAGATATTCTTGGTCAGTGCAGACTGATAAGATGATCTGCAAAAATTTTGCATGTATTTATGCATGAGACAAGCGGGCACCGATGCTCGTCCACAACTTAATGTTGTCCTTTTAGTTATTCTGGTTTGGTGTAAATAATTGTATACTTCTGTATGGAATACTTTTTCTTTTATTTTTTATTTCCTCCAGGTTATTGTTCCACCTGATGGTTATCTAAAGAAAGTCAGAGATCTATGCTTGAACCACACAACATTCTAATGATTGATTATGAAATACAAACTGGAATTGCACAAACAGGAAAAATGCTAGCATGTGATTGGGAAGATGTTCGACCAGATATTGTGGTAAGCAATTGATACCATCATTTTAATTCCCCTTGGTACAAAACCAAGATATCTGCCATTTATGACTATCATTTTTTGTACACTTTGACAAGCATCAATTCAAAAACTCGTGAATTATTTTTCTGATGCTGCTTAGCGATTGCAGCATATTTTGGCTATATTCAGTGCAAAATTATTCTCTACTGAGACTTGTTTCCGATGAAGGCAAAGCAGGAACTAAAGAATCTCACTGCTGTTACTGAGTTTGACTTGATTGACAATAACACCTCAACACTTCCTCCAGAGCTAGTGAGTAAAAAACACTTGGATCTATCACCTTCTTTGCAATAAATAACAGTCTCAGTATAGGGTACATCTTAACATATTTATTTCTAGTTGCAATCTGATCGCTATTTCTGTATTTATTCTCTAAGCAATGGTTAGCTAAGTTAATTATATTTGTATGTACCTTTGATCGTTAGTGTTATTGTGGTGTTCTTATTCTTAAAAATCAGCCATTGACTCGCAGTGATCATCGTTATAATTCATATTATTCTAAGATAGAAGGTTTCTTGAACAGGGCTTGTTGGAACCCAGTTTACTAGCATTGAAACTCGACAGCAACCCATTAAGAAGGTAATCTTTTAAGTTTTCTCTTACATTGTTTCTCCCTGGTAGAAACACGACATGTGCTTTCGTGCATGGAGTGAAATCTGAGCTATTGGCCCAACACCAAGTCTCGAATGACATGTATCATCTGTATTAGGGATGTCACTATTCGTTTTCGCTTAAAATTTTGCAATTGATTAATTTTCATTCGGCGAAAAATGGCTACAAGCACAAGTTTGTTGGATACTTTTCAGCTAATGGTGCCCTTTTGAACTATCTCTTCTGAAATTTCAAGTGTTCTAAATAATGGGGTCTTTATGGTCTGTCCAATTTGAAACATAACTCTTTTTCTAACACCTACGCTGTCACTTTGCAGCATCGGCAGGCCTATACTGGATCTAGGAACCAAAGCTGTCTTATAATACTTGAAAGACAAACTTCCAGCAGAACATCAGTAATCCATTCAGCCATTTGTTTCTTGTGATTTTCTTTCTTCTGTTTATTTTTTTTACCATTGCTAAAAGTATTTATTATTGGAAAACACAAACCAAACAAGCCGTGCTGTTGTTGTGGATTAGTATTGAAATCATAATGTAAACTTTCATTTGATTATACACTTTCTGTAATTGTTTAAAGTTAGTTGCATGGAATCGAAAATACAATAACCAAAGTTTTTATTCATACATGTTTTTTACAGTTTGTATAACCAATGTCGATAGTGCTGGAGACAATGACCATTAGACTTTGTTCTTGGCTTTATATTTTTGACTTCACTCTTAGTAATCTCATCTTAGGGCATGCAAATATGCGGACATCCTAAGCTTCATCTTCTTCACCTTCCACACTTTCTTGCTGAGTTGTAGTTGATCATCTTCAAATACCAACCACAACTAAAGAAAGGTATGTTGCTGTTTGAACTGGGTTTTAGGTTTTTAGGTATGACTTACCTTTACCTATGCAGAAGGCCAGAAGTTTTTGCAATTGCCTAATGTTTGGTTAGGATGACTTTTTACTACAATGATCACCACAAATATACTCAGCTACTTGTAAACCTTTTTGTCTCTCCAATGATCACCACAAATATACTCAGCTACTACAATTGCCTAATGTTTTGTAAACCTTTTTGTCTCTCCAAATTAGGCCACAAACTATATGGCGAAACATTCTATGATGCTTCACCTCGTAGAAATGACTTGTTATTAGCACGAGGTAAATTAATTTTTCATAAAATTAATAAGATGCTCCAATATCTTTGATTTAACAGTCACTTTTGCAAGGATATAGGTAGAAACTAAAGCTAGCCTTGTGTATGGGTGAACAAAGTTGAACCTGATAATGTCTAAAACAAATGTGATATCCATTTTACTATTTGCAAACTTTAAATCAAAATTTCCATCTCTGTTAGGTAAAAGCAAAATAAAACTCAAATCATTACCATTTGCTAATACTTTGGAAAAGTAACCAGGGTGTTTTTTTACTGGATCGTATAACCCGATAAATGGATTTGGCAAGATTTGAATATGAGTCTTACCAGCTAAACTAACACCTGTTGTCGATTGGTAATACTCAATGGGGAAAAAAAATCAATTAAATACCAACACCAAGATGTAGAGATCAATGGAAAAGGTTGGTGGCTTGGTGCTCTGTCATGCCCCACTCCTCAATATGGTGCAAAGACATTGTGTTTTTTTTTTAGAGTACCCCAAAAAAATTTCTTGGACCATAAACAGATCCCTTCTTTCCAGTTGACCAAAATCCCAAGAAAGAAGCTTGGACTCTCAACCCATGTCAATCTCCATGTCTCATCTCCATTGCAACATTGTCAACTTCTGTTGAGACTTGAGAAACTATGACCACATTCATTAATTCCTCCCAAACTCAACAAATCAAGACAAACTCACAGTTTCACAAAACATCAAAAACTCATTGAAGCTAAACCTTTACTCATTACATTCATAGCAAATCCATTTAACAAGCACCAAAAACTTCACAAAATACCCTACACTTGGACAAAACAATTTACATCACTTTTACTCTCTTCTACATTATTACTACTACTCTATGGACTGAAAATGTTCTCTGAAAACTTTGAGTATGTCGGCGAAGGTGACCATTCCAGCCAAGCTATAGTCATCTTCAATCACCCAAACATAGTTAACCCGGTGAGCAATTGCCTGGATCATAACCGCAACTAAGGAGCTCCTTGGATTGCACACAATTGCCTCAGCACTCCGTGCCATTCTAGCTGAATAACTCCCTGACCTATTATACTTTTCGGACTTGGACAATGTTGTTGAGTTTGTGTTTGAGCTCTCTTCGTCGGACATACCTAATGACAAGAGGCTAGTTTCTAATAGTTTTAGCATTCCATTTAGACCTCTTTCGTGTAATCTTTCTTTAACAACACGCAGAATGTCCTCTGGCGGTGGACCACAGCACTCGATATAGGCCATTAGATCACCTGCACACAGAGTGGTGATGGCAACTGCTACAGTCTCATCGCAGTTGGCTAATGCCAGTGGAGAGATTTCTCCGAATAGTTTCCCTTCATCGTCCACCACTGCTATGGATGTTTGTTGGGTTAGGGAACTAGAAATGGTGTCTGGGGAGAGTGAGTCGTTATAATTCAGGGCTAATGTGTTGGTGTTGATGATGCCAAGCGATTCGACGGAGAAAGCTGGAAGAGGAGAAAATAAACCAATTGAACTCAGCAGGAACCTGATTACATCTTCTTGTGTGATCCAGCAGAACTGATGCCCATTGTGCAGATAACCGAATAATGAAAATTGCTGTTGGAGTTTCTTCTTTGGATTCTTCTTGATTGGAATTACAAGTTGCTGTGCTCCTTCTAGTATTATGAGATCAATCACATCTAGCAAGCTAAAGAAACAGAACAAACAGAGGATTTCAAGTTAGTTCCATTAAAAAAAAACATGCTAAAGTGATTAGATTGAAAGTGGAAATTCGAACCTTGAATGTGGCTCAACATGGCGAACAAGCCCGGAAACATTAGGAAGAAGGACAGAAAGAGGAGACTTCAAGGCAGAGGATTGCCTAGAAATATTCTTCTCATTACTGAGATAACACACAATATCAACCATGGAAACCTTCCCAATGCAAACACAGTCATCAAAATCAGTCTTGGAAGGTGATGAATGATCGCAATTCCATACACTGAGGAAAGTTTCTTCTGATCTTTTTAGAGCAATTAGAGCATCACCCAAAGTTGTAGAGGTTGAGAGGGACCTCAGTGCTGGTTTTCCAAGGCAGAGGTCGGATACCTCGGTCGAAAAGAAGCTCATTGCCATGCAAGAAGAAGATGAATGAACACTTTGAAGGGAAAGAGATGAAGAAGTTTAGAAAACAGAGAAATGGATTAGAGAGGTACAGAGGATGCTCTGTTTCAGTTTGTGGACTTAAGTTGGTGCTTTATAGAAGGGATGGGCAAAGGATATGACAAAAATAGATGCTATTCCATGAGTAATAAAAATTGTTTGCATAATTAACAAAAGGGTTTTTTTTTTTTTTTTTTTTTTTTTAGAGTTTGACACTCTTTATACATATTAAAGTATGACTCTCGTTTTGAAAATTAATTGAGTCTAATATTCGTTTTTTAACGAAACCGTTAAATCAACGTCCTTATCGATCGAGACTAAATTTTGGACCATTTTATCCTTATTTTGGTTTTTTTTAATGAGTCTAATTTTTGAGCGCTAAAATCCAAAATTGACTTCAATTTTTGTTATAAAATTAAAATATTAAAAATAATAATAACTAAATAAGTTTGGGAGGGATGAGCGAGTTTGAAAATCTCCATTCCAATCTCATCCCACTCTAGATTGGAACAGGATGTGATCGAGATCGCAGGATGAAATGCCCACCCTAGATTCAAGTTTCAAAACTCATTCCAAAATTCTTATCGGATTTGAGTAAATTCATCCAATAATAATCCAAATTATATAAGTATTATATAAATATTGTATATATTATTTAGAAAATGTGAGTTTTTTTTTATCATTTCAACAAAGCAAGGTTTTTGGTAATTAAAATTTTTTATTTTTATTTGGTTTTGTTGCACAAAATATGGATCGAGGGGGATTCATGCGCACAAAGCACAAAACCCCCTCATGTGCACAAATTCGAGCTGTTGGATTAAAGTAAAAGTAATATAACAACTCTATCTCATTAAATCACACATCATACTCACCTTTCTCTCAAACTTTGCGAGAGAAGAGAATTTGGATTGCTCAAACTTTAAAGTAAAGACTTCTCATCAATCCAAAACCAAGAACAAAAAAAAAAAACTAGGATTGCTAAAGTACGGAAAGACTAGAAATGAGAAAGAGAGAGGCGAGTGTGATGTGTGATTTAATGAAAAATAACTATTAGATTACTTTTATTTTAATCCAACGGCTCGAATTTGTATAGACGAGAGAGTCATATGCTTTGTGCGCACGAGCTCCCCTCGATCCTGAAATACATGGATAGAACTGTACCGTACAGGCTGGGCTCCACCACGTGGTGATTGGTAAAAACGACATGTGGCATCACAGTCATTATGGGTCCCAACATATATAATTTTTGGAAAAGAAAATTAGTTGACATAGTACTTAGAAAAGTACGGTTTTTAACAAATCATTTTCTCTCTAGCTCATGATACCCTAATCGCGCATTCTCCTCGCCGATTATATCTTCCTCATTATCTGTTTATTTAGCTAAGTATACAATTAAGGAAAATAAACCAACAATTACCAAATGAGAAAAAGATTTAAAAAAAAAAATCATGGAACCTATCTATATAGCTAATTATACATTCGATTGCCCCAAGCCTTGTGCAATAGCTAATGCTATTACATGCAATATATAGGTTTCCAAGCTCAATTAGTTCGCGCGAGTTTTCAAATCCTACTCGAAAAATTTATCTCCCAAGTATGTAGAAATAGGTCATGAAAGTTCTAACCAATATTCTTGCTTCACTGAACTTGACTATAAGTACACCAAATTGTCGATTGAATGTTTTGATAAAACAGCTATTGTCTTTGAAAATATGGGCATGATCACTATCATGCCAGACATTCTTGATCCATGTCTAGCTTTATTTATTTTATATGCTTTTAGTATATATGCATTATGCATATCAATCAAAATATATATATACACGAACATGACATGTTGTCGATACATAAATTTAATAGGAATCCTCACTAAACCAATTGCATCATATGTATAAGGTGACCAATTGCTTTCAAATTTGGTGAATGGGGGCCTCTTCCTGTATTCTCTGTTTGATTAATCTAATTTTTAGTATGCTATGTTCAATTAATGGTGGGGCTTGTGTGTGTGCATGTAGATCCTTGTGAAGGGGAACATATCTCACATTTGTTGACAAGGTGCATGTGCACTAAGAATAATTGGATACTGATTGGTCAATTTTATGTGTAAAGAATTGTATTGTAATGTTACTGTTTTTGTAATATCATTATATAGAATACAAGCTTATAAAACTAACTCTGATCTAACCTTGTGGAGATAGGAAACCTAAGACTTCTATTTTATTCTGACTTTCCTAACATATCATATCTGTAACACTTTTTATTTTGTAACATAGGTAAATTTCTATTCTTTAACATTATGTGGGAAAAAAAAACATGAGCTTAATTATATATATTTGAAAGATACAAAATTCGAAGGCATCCATTTGATATATTAAAGGACAAGTTGCTAAGACATACAATGGTACAAGGTATATAAAATGTACGCAAAATGGGATGGAACGCATAAATTATAGATGCCCATCTTCCCCTCATAGTAGTGAGCCAAATCTCCCAATGTTCATATTGCCAACAGCTAAGGTTTGATAAGTAGGTGCAATGGCCAAATAGGTGTGTATTTTAACACTGTACGCCTTTACCCCGAGTTTTACCAGCTAAGCTAACATGCCCTTTCAAGAACCCCCCCCCCCCCCCTCTACCCCATCCACTACTACCACCACCCCATTCACCCCCCCCCGCCCCCACTGTACGCCTTCGCCCCGAGTTTTACCAGCTAAGGTTTGATAAGTAGGTGCAATGGCCAAATAGTAATGAAGTTTTTTCCCATAAGATGTTTTTATGCAATTATATGAATGCATTAGATAAATTATAGTTTAATAAAGACTTGTTTGTTCACAAGTAGTATGAAACCCAAATAAAAAACGATGTCATAAAATAAAACTCATAAAACAAACTTGTAATTAAAATCTAAGATAACAAACTATATAACACAATGAAAAAAATAATATATATATATATATATATATACAACTCATAAAAAATTTTGGTGTTTTTTTACCAAAAAATATAATTTGCTTCATAATTTTTTGGTTTTACAAAGATGTTGAAATATACAAGGAAACACACGAAATATTTCGAAATAACGTATTTTTTTCAACACATTAAATTTTGAGACCTCAAAAAAAGAAATATTTTGCGAAATCACAATCCTTGGTCTAGAGTACAAATTTGCTCCTGATAACTCCTATTAATGACCAAGAATCCTTACCATTTCACCCTTCATTGACTGAAATCCTGAATCTGCATCTGGAGTCAGGAGCAGTGAAAGGAGAAAGAACAGTTCAAAAGGGTGAGATGGTGAGTAGAGAGAGACGCGAAGGGAGATCTGGATGAAGTGGAGTGAGTCAAGGGGAGGGTTGTTGTTTTTGTTGGTTTTGCCTCCCCTGAAGGGATCCAGTTGATGCCCTAGCGATGACATCCTCCGGTCTCTTGTTGGGAGGAGAGGCAATGACAAACACACAAAATTGAACGATTTAGTAGGAAATGACACCCAGATGAGAAGTTGGAGTCAGTTGTTTGGTAGTAAAAAACCTGCTATTGAACATAAAATCCTTGTTCACTACGCAAATTTGATGCTTCAAGATGTAGCATTAATCTGCCCTCCTGGTATTCGACAAAATGCCAAAGAGATATGGAAAAACCAACTGGTTGGGATGTTCTTTGAAAGTTCCCATCCCTTGAGACAAGTTAAACTAGCAGTGGAGTGTAGATGGAATCCTAAAGGGTCCATTGAAGTTAATTCAAATGGAGAATACTTCTTTTTCAAATTCTCGAACATGGAGAATTGTGAGGTCGCGCTGGAAATGGAAGCGCTTAAGGTCACAAACAAGATGATGGTTACTAAACCATGGAAGAAATACCTCCTAAAGAATGAGGTAACAACTATCCATTCTGAATTCATTTGTACAATGTTCTTACATGTATGCGGAGTACTGTAGATTTAGGATACATTGCTAGTTATGTAAGAAAACCCACCCGTTTTGATATGGCAACAACTACAAGAACTAGACTCAATTATGTTGCCACTGTGTGTGGAGGTTAAACCAACAAAGAACATTCCCACTAAAATCAAATTAAATATTAGTAGAGAAGAATAATAGCTTGATGAGGTCATTATTGATTATCCTTGGAAGCCTTGTGTACTGATTTTTGTATCTTTGAACACGAAAAAGGTAAAGGTGTGGAAGATGTTATTGACAAGGTTTAACAATAAAAGGAAAAGATACTGATATTGTAGAAAATGTTATGATATCAGATTGGTTCAGAAGGGTTAGATAGCAGAACAACAAGGTGCTACCAGGAAGAATACTCAAGAATGAGTAGAGATCAAAATGACAAATAGGAAGGCAGTAAATGAAAATGAGAACCTTAGGTTAGACAATAATTCCTTCAATATTCTGCAAGGTGTTGACGAGAACGATAATATGAAAGGGACAAATAGTATGAAGCCCTTGTATGTAAATCCAGAGGAGAAAAAATGAGAAGTCGAAGGAGATACTAATACTTTTGGCCAAGAGATCACATGGTGACAAAGATCAACCCTTGAGAGGTAGATCAATCCTTGAACAAGGTTTTCCATGAGTCAAGTTAGACAGAGAGGTCCCTCAAGATGCTTTTTGGGATAGTAAATGAGTTGAAGATAATGATCAAAATCATTCTGTCGAAAGAAAATGCGAACTTGATGATAATTTATTTGAAAGTGTCAAAGCAATGAATGTATGTGAAGTTGACACAACGGAGCTTCATGAGTATGATGGGCCCTTAAAGTTGACATATCAGATTGTTGAAGGCAAAGAATACGAGGAACTCGAAGCTTTATTTGAAGCTAACGGAGAAAATTGTGTATCAAATGGCAGGCACAGGCACCCACGATTGATCAAATGGCAGCGTCATTGTCAGCTAGATGGCTCAGCTAGGTATATCTCCTCTATCCGTACCTCTCTGTTGTTGAAGGTAATGGGACCTTTTCCTCCTCGCCCTTTAGAATTAGCGAAGTAGAAGACAAGCAGCTCTTGTGGACCTTCTTTCTCACATGGGGTTGGGGTTGGCAATCCAAATGGTTATGTTAAGAGTCACCATCTAATTTCCACGCCAATTCCTCGTCAATTATTGCTACCTATAGGGAAATTGGAGAACCAAAATTAATTTGCCAAGGTTCTATCATTTGTGGGGTATTCTCATTTTATGTATATGAAATTATTACACATAATAAAAATAATACTAAAAAATCAACAAATAATATGAGATAGTCATCATCACTAGAGAAGCCTAATTACTATATATATGTCTACCATCGTCACCATGGTAGACATAGGTTTGGATCAAGGATTTGTGTGATCATTAGTTAAGTAAACACATTTGCCACGCGTAATGTCGAGATCCATAATATGGTCGAAAATGATGTTTATCAATTTTTTCGGTCTAATCATTTTCAATAGACATCATAACTAACTCATTTAATCTTTCTTGTTATATGGTAGACCGAAGATTCGATTTTATCAACTTCAATTTTGAAAAATTTCTCTCTGTAGAGGCTACCGTTACTGGAATAGTCAACAATATTCTATATGCGATCCAGACATTTGAAAAATCACCATTCATTGTTTGCAAATGATTTAGATTTCAATAGGTTTTGAGTATATATTGGGTGTGAATTTGAGTCATGAATATGTGTCTCCGAATTCCAATCCATAATTTAATTGTGAGGTAATATATATGGAGCCCTGTGCGGTCGCCCATGCCCAGGGACGCCCCTGAGATTGTACAAGGAGTATAGAGATCCATGGTATGTCACCATAATGATTAGATCAAAATGTTAATAATACATCAGGATGTGTATTGAAATAAGTTCATATAAACCTTTCTCTGTAAATGTGTTTACAGAAAGCGTTCGCAATTCGCCACCAAAGCTTTATTTTAAGGCAGGCATCTAGTTAAGAACTGTGCAGTTCATGCAGCAAAGATTCAAGTATACCTAAATTCTATATGCCCAAACAGAAATTCTAAGTGTTGAGGAAATGGGCGAGGGAAGTGAGGTGGCGGGGGTGGGAGCCGTTCATCTCACTCGAGATGTGTGCATTGACTTTTTGCGTGCGCATCCCGAGCGGGATATGAACGGCTCCCACCCCCGCCACCTCACTCCCCTCGCCCATTTCCTCGCTGTGTAGCCTCTCTCATGCCCAAAACTAATTCCATTGCAATGAGCAACGAGACTGATCTTCAACTATCTCAAAAAACCACATCTTGAGGAACACAAATCTTCAACCGGATCAGCTTTACCTAGACCATGTGGTTTTATTTAATAGGTCTTGTTGATATTAAGGAGTGACCAACTCTTTATATTCTTAGATATGATAGTTTTACTTTAATTGATATGAAATTATTCAAGCCAACTCTATCTCAACAAATGCAAGGATAGACATAAGCCTTATAGACTTACATCGTCCAGTGAATTAGGTATCTAAATACGGTTGTATTTAGAAAGTTGTGAAATGTAATGAAAGATTGAGTAATAATTAAACAAAAAAGACGAAGGTGGTGGGTATATGTACATTCAAGGACGTGAAAATGATATATTGGATGAACAACTAACTGTATATGAAAACGACCAACTTTAGATCTTTCAGTAGCGAAGGGTCCTTTTCATGCTAGGTTTTCTTTGACAATATTTTGTTCTCTACTACCTACAGTTAATCTTTCAACGACAACCATATCTAATTCATGATTATCATCATTAATAGTAGACATCAACGGAAATAGACAGAAGAGTTGGATCGATAACCATTACTGTCTTTTGAACATGAGCGATGTTTGATGCTGTTAGGTTGATATATAGAAGATATTTAGTTAAAGCGCGTAAGGTAACCTTAGTCCTAGATTCTATAAACCGAACGGAAATATTTACAAGGTTGAGAAATGCTAGGATAGTATACATTTGATGAGTTAATTGGACGGATAAAACCAGCATCCTTAAAAGTGAAAATTTTCGTTGGGAGAGGTTAGCAAAACTCTGATCAATTGGAAGGATAGTATTTTAGCCCAGAAAAATAATTTGCCAGGTCTCTAAAACTTTTTCTACAACTCCGCCATTGGTTTTGTAGGCTTAATCTATCGAAGAGGCCCTTTTCGCGACTGGTTCTGTTGCATTTGATTGGTTAAAAAAATCAGCAAAGAGCATTGCTTATGGTATACTAAATGGGCCTTGCAATCCAATATCTATGGTATTACTTTATTAGCTTTTAACGGGCCCTGTGTAAAAATGAGGCCCATTAAGAAACACAGTATCATTTCAAACACTACAACTTTTTGCAGCCTTATTTATCAAGATTTCTACATGTATGTTTGATTGCATGAAACCCTATATAATGGAAACCAATTTGATTGCATCAAGCCCTATATAATGGAAACCAACTCATCTCAAGAGCTATTTCAATAGTGACATCACAGGGCACATGGCACCGTGAGTTTTATGATAAAATATAGGACTGACATTATCATGTTTCTCGTGATATGTAAAGAATTGAATTCTTTAGGAGAGCATGAAATGTGATGCTTACATATATATTGGATTGTCATCACAACCTCATTTTCCCCCATCCTTTCCGATCTTTTAATTCATCAAGCAAACACATCCTTATTTTATTGCGTAGACTTGGAGTCCTTGGAGTAGTTGAAATATATATTGGCTCCTAGTCCTATCAATGTCGGCATGGTTTGAGGTTTACTGCGAATTAGCTTATTCAATACAAATATTTTGAGGATCCATAACCCTGCAGGCACACGCATATAAGGATGAAAACTGAAACGATGTTTCTTTATACAAGTTGACTATGAATTAGGTAGAGTGTAGAAGAAAATGCATATTATTGTTTCTCGACGACCAGTGACGTTGATGATTCGAGGTTTTTGGTTATATATAGTAGGTGGGGGAAGTTGTTCTTAGGTTGATCATTTTCAAAGCCTCAACTGGGCATTATTGCCCTAAAATACTGCTTGATTAAAGACTTTTCTATATATGCGCAACTGCGAACTTCCATGAGTCAGTTTGTTGTTCACATTACTCACCACGTCACTAAGGGTGTGTTTGATTGCATGTAATCCTATGTCATGGGAATTCATGAGGGGAACACTACATTTTAGGCTAAATTGATATATCACTCCACATCCATCATTTGGTTTTGTGATCAATGGTGAGAATGAAAGTCCCATGAACATGAGAATCACATGTATTGGGGAGGGCAAGGAGTGAGATTCTCATGTTTATGAGACTTCCATTCCCACCATTGATCACAAAATCAAATGATGGTCAAATGGTAAATGTGAAGAGATATATCAATTTAGCCTAAAATGTAGTGGTCCCCTCATGAATTCCCATAGCATAGCATTCCATGCAACCAAACACACCCTAATGGTTGAAAAAGTGTTTACCTAAACCTTCACTCATCAGGATAAGTAAAGTAAACCTATCTCAAAATCCAAATCAAACTTTTATATCATTCGGTAGAAATTTAAAAAAAATAATAATAAAAAAAAATAAAATTGGAAGGGCTACTCTCATATGGTATACTGGTTTGGATGTTTGGTACAAATGCCCTCTCAGACACACTTTCTATTTATTTTGGAAGGGTGAGCAAGGAGTTTGATTCAATCCCAAAACTATGTAAGCAGGAATATAAGAATAAACATTAATGAATTGCCCGAGCCCGTGAACATTGCATGGACAAGAGGGGGGAGGATGGCAAGTCTTTGTCGACATAACGAAACCAAGATTAATCCAATTGGACTCATTGGATCCACTTCCAAAGTGGACTGGCTACTCAGTACCCACTGTTTTGGGCACTAACTTGTTGGCTTCAATTCACAATCGTTCACAACGGATAGAAAAGGACTTCATCCTCATCTCATCTCCTCATTTTTGCAACTGGAACACCAAATGACAAATCCATGCTAGACCCCCCCTCTCCTGTTTCCCTCCTCTACAGATAAACAAGTCCCTCTCTCACTCAACTTACATTGAATTTGATCACAAAAGTCAGACCTTGCAAACTACCAGCTAAGTTCACATTCCACTTGCCTGTATCTATTATTTCTTTGAACTCCTCATTTTTGCAACTGGAACACCAAATGACAAATCCATGCTAGACCCCCCCTCTCCTGTTTCCCTCCTTTACAGATAAACAAGTCCCTCTCTCATTCAACTTACATTGAATTTGATCACAAAAGTCAGGACCTTGCAAACTACCAGCTAAGTTCACATTCCACTTGCATGTCTCTATTATTTCTTTAAACTACACTCAATTGTTTCTAGTGACAGAACCCACCATGGTTTTCTCTACTAAAACACATTTTACTACTAATCTGTACAAACTAGTGGACTTGTCTAATTTGTACTCTTTGGTAGATAAAGTTTGGAATTTCCTGTTATGATAACAAGGTCTGAATGCAATGTAGTGTAGTAATGAATTCAACGCGCATTTGGGTTGGTTTTTGTTCCGGGGGGGGGTGGGGGGCGGGGGCCGCATCCTACTAGGTTTTGTACTTTGTTTACTTAAAGTTAATGCAAGTTGATATTCAGTAAGAGACGCCCTTTATTGGTAGTTTCTGTGTACGTGTGACTGAACTCAAGTCAACATTCAACTCTCTTTCATGGGAACATTATTTTGAGTCTCAGTGACTTCAGAGCACCCATGAGTTGAGCTTGGAAACCCATTGACTTGAATCTTGGTATTTGTATCTATAAAATGCTTTACTGGGGTGTTGGGTTCTTCAGCAATGTCGAGTAATTCGATTGCGAAAATGGGTGTCTTTAAGAATTTTGTTTTGGTTTTAGCTCTAGTACTTTGTTCAGTTTGGGCTAGAATTCAGTGTGTGGAGGTGAATTCCCAGGTGGAAGTTGAAGCTTTGATGGCATTCAAGAATTCTATCACTAATGACTCAATGGCAGCATTGGCTAATTGGGATGATAGGATCCCGCATTGTAATTGGACCGGCATTGCTTGTGATTCTGTGTCAAAGCGTGTGGTTTCGATTTCTCTGCCTCAGATGCAACTCAAGGGGAGGATCTCGCCGTTTCTAGGCAATCTCTCGAGTTTGCAAATTCTCGATTTAACCTCGAATTCCTTCATTGGTGTTGTTCCGGTGAAGTTGGGGCGTTGCATGGAGCTTGCTCAGTTGGTGTTGTATGACAATTTGCTCACAGGTTCGATTCCACCAGAGTTCGGAAACCTGAAAAATCTGCAAATGGTGGACTTGGGGCGTAACGGGTTGGAGGGAAGTATTCCTGAGAGTATCTGTAACTGCACAGCCTTGTCTTCAATGGGGGTCGATTCGAATAATCTCACCGGTACAATCCCTTCTTGCATTGATAACTTGGTTAACCTTAAAGTTTTTTTCGCTTTTACAAATAACTTGGTAGGTTCTATACCTGTTTCATTTGGTAAGTTGGCAGCTTTGCAAAGTTTTGATTTGAGTCAAAATCAGTTGTCAGGTGTAATACCTCCTGAGATTGGAAACTTAGCAGAATTACAATATCTTCAATTGTTTGAAAACCAACTTGTTGGAGAAATCCCTCCAGAACTAGGACAATGTAGGAGCCTAGTTTATTTGAACCTGTATATGAACCAACTAAATGGAAGTATTCCTTCTCAGCTTGGAGATTTGGTGAACTTAGAAATGTTAAGACTTTACAAAAATCATTTATCTTCGACAATCCCTATCTCTTTGTCCAACTCCTTATCATTAACACATTTAGGCCTTTCTGAAAACGAACTCACTGGAGAGGTTCCTTCTGTACTTGGGCGCCTAAAATCGCTAAAAGTATTGACTTTGCACTCAAATAAGTTAACTGGGGAAATTCCTTCATCACTGATGGAATTAAAAAATTTGACATATCTTTCTTTGAGCTTCAATTCCATTGAAGGGGAGATTCCAACGAACATTGGATCACTCCATAGTTTGGAGAACCTTATTCTAGCTAACAACCTAATCAGAGGTTCAATTCCATCCAGCATCACAAATTGTTCCCGTCTTGTCAATGTAACCTTGGGATATAACAGATTAACAGGAGAAATCCCTGAGGGTCTGGGGCGTCTGCAGAACTTGACCTTCTTTTCTGTTGGAGTAAACCGGATGTCTGGGATGATTCCAGAAGATCTATTCAATTGCACCAATCTTCAGAAATTGGATTTTTCGCATAATAATTTCAGTGGATCACTGTCAAGTAGAATAGGCAGACTGAACAATCTTCAGGTTTTAAGGATTCACACCAATTCTTTCTCAAGGCCAATTCCCTCAGAGATTGGCAATCTTAGACTGTTACTCTCTTTGGAACTAGGTAGAAATAAATTTTCAGGTAGAATCCCTTCCGTGATATCAAAGTTGTCTTCTCTCCAAGGCCTTTCCTTGGGCGAAAATGCTCTAGAAGGTGAGTTACCTGAGAAGATATTTGAGCTGAAACAGCTGACAGACCTTCAGTTGCAGCTCAACAAATTCACTGGTCCCATTCCAGATGACTTCTCAAAACTCGAGATGTTGTCATACTTGGATCTCCATGGAAATAATCTCGAAGGAGGCATCCCGAGAAGCATGGGTCTTCTTACTCGACTGATACAAATCGATCTCTCTCACAATCATCTGACAGGATCAATTCCAGGATCGGTGATAGCAAGCATGAAAAGCCTACAGTTGTATCTTAACGTATCAAACAACGCCTTTTCCGGGAGGATTCCTGATGAGCTAGGTGGGTTGGAAATGGTTCAGGCCATTGACATCTCAAACAATAATCTCTCTGGAAGCATTCCCTTGACACTTGGAGGATGCAAGAACTTGTTGTCACTTGATCTTTCGGGGAACACACTTACCGGTGGAATTCCTGAGAGTATTTTCTCTCAGCTGGACTTGCTGACAAGCTTAAATCTTTCAAGCAACCAATTAAGTGGTGAACTCCCAGTAGCTGTAGCAAAGTTGCAACGTCTGAACTCACTCGATGTATCTCGAAACAAGTTTAGCGGTAAGATTCCTGCAAGCTTCAGAAGTATTTCCTCCCTGAAACATCTCAATCTTTCTTCCAATCAGCTGGATGGACCTGTTCCCAACGATGGCATATTTAGAAACCTTACATTTTCAAGCTTGGGAGGTAATCAGGATCTCTGTGGAACCAAATTTCTGAAGCCATGCAACTCAAGAGCTCCACATCGGTTTTCTAAGAAGGCAACAGTGATTCTTATAGTTCTTGGTTCCTTTATATTCTTGCTCCTGGTATGTGCAATTATGCTTCTCCACAGGTACATCAAAAATAAAAATAAAAAGATAGAAGGGATTGAGAATCCAGAACCAAATTATCCTATAATCCCTGCTCTCAAGAGATTCAGTGGAAAAGAATTAGACGTTGCAACTGGTTTCTTTAACGAAGGCAATGTTATTGGCAGAACTGGTTCAAATGTGGTATACAAGGGTAGCCTGGAAAATGGGCAGGTTGTGGCTGTAAAGAAATTGAATGTGTTCCATTTCTCCGGAGAGTTAGACAAGTGCTTTGATCGGGAGCTGAAAACGTTAAATCAATTAAAACACCGAAATTTGGTTAGGATACTTGGGTATGCTTGGGACATTGGGAAGTTGAAGGCACTGGTTCTAGAATACATGGAAAATGGAAGTTTGGAGAGCCTTATACATGATCCTGGAATGGATAGGTCAAGATGGACTTTCTCTGAGAGACTGAAAGTGTGTGTTTCTGTTGCACATGGGTTAGTTTACCTGCACACCGGTTATGGTGATCCCATTGTTCACTGTGATCTGAAGCCTTCAAACATTCTCTTTGATGGAGACTGGGAAGCCCATGTGAGTGATTTTGGAACAGCTCGGATGCTAGGTGTTCATCTTCATGACGGAAACAGCATTTCCACAACATCAGCATTCCAAGGCACAATTGGCTACTTGGCACCAGGTACTAGTTCATTATCTAATTTTCAGTCTTAGATTCATTTAATTACTTATCTAAAATATGCACACACATGAAGCTTATGCATAACTATCTTGACATAGAGTTTGATACAATCTTACTCCTCTGTATTAGAATGGCTATAGGGAAGTGATAATATAAGTAGATACCATGCATCTAGTTACTCAGGATGTTTGTGTGTAAGACCGTAAAACTAATTTATGTCGTTACTCTAGGATTGTTTTGATACTGGGAAGTTTACTTCATTCAACATTTTATCAAGTTACCTTTGATTTCTGTTACTGTTTTGCTATGGTAGCTTGCTTCTTTTGTTGAAGTTCATGTCAAAGCTGGTTTCAATTAAACACCTTGCCTTATGCTTTCTTGCTGCATTTTGCTATGCAGCGGCAGCATAAAGTTGCTTTGTTTCTTCTAACCAGGAAAGATTTCTTTCGTATAGTTTGTCTTGCATTCTTGAATAGCTTTAAAATCAACATTTCCTTCCTTCTCTATTTGTTGTAGCAGATAGAATGCCAAACTTCACTGACAATGTTAAAATATGAACAACTGGTTTCTATTTATCATGGTCTTCTTATCTATGCCAATACGTGGTATTCACTGCTTTCTAATGGAAACTATTTGCATTTGTAGAGTTCGCATACACGAATAAAGTCACTACTAAAGCGGACGTTTTCAGCTTTGGAGTTGTGATTATGGAGTTTCTAACGGCAAGAAGACCAACTGCGACCATAGAGGAGAATGGGATTCCTTTCACTCTGAGCCAGTTAGTTGAGGCTGCTGTCGCAAATGGATATGGAAGGCTTCGTCAAGTGATGGACCTAGATCTCGCTTCAAGTATCACCAATGAACAAGCTGAGAAATGTATAGTAGAGCTCTTTGAGTTGGCATTGTCTTGCACATCAACAGAGCCCAAAGATCGGCCTAACATGGATGAGGTATTGTCTTCGCTTTTGAAGATAAGCAAGCTGAAGCAAGAGAACAAAGGAGATGACGCGTTTCCTACCTCCAGTTCCGGTAGCCAGGAAAAATGGGATCCGGCGAGGTCAGAATCTGATGAGTGACAGAATGTTTGATTAAAAGATTTCACCTCGATGCAGAGATCCTCTCGATCACAAATGAATGAAGTCCAACCATTTACTTGAGACAGATACAAATGGACTACTTGGCAGTTAGGTGCCTCTTCTTGCTAGTGTTTCAGTATTACTGTAAAATAGGGAAAAAAAAAAGAAAAGGTTACCAATTCTTGTAGATCAACTTTCAGCAATGACAAAAGCGCTTGGTGACTATCTTGCTAGGCATTTTTTATGTAGATCATCCAATCACAATAAATTCCACAAGCAACAACTTAAACTAAACATGAATAAACCTGAAAAATGACTCAAAATGTCAAGTTTTACACAAAATTGTCCAAGCAGCTAACACAATGCTACAAATCCTAATCTAGTGTTGAACAACAAACCGATTGAACTGAACCGATTGGTTCGGTTTTCGGTCTCTAGTTGATTATAACTGACCAATCGAACCGCCCGAATATATATAATAAATAATATATTTATATAAAAATAATATATTATGTTTAAAATAGTCGGTTGGTTCGGTTTTGGTTTGGTTTTAGTTGGTTTGTTTTGCATAAATTAGAATTGATTCGGTTTCGGATTGGTTTTGCTAATGGTCAGTTCGGTTTCGATTTGAAATTTTTGAAACCAACCAAAGTAGGTTCGGTTCACAGTTTAGGTGAAAAACCGAATCGTCAGTTCGATTTTTAACCCTACCTAATCCTAGCAAAGGGATGACATTCAAAATTCTTCCTTCAAAACATCGACAATACATGTACCTGAAACCATCCAAGGTAAGAGCTCCATTATTCGGCAAAATTTGACTAACATAACAAGGGAGAACGACTTGAACCCAAACCCATCCCATTACATTGGCGCCCCATTGGAACCATGTTCATCAGGTTTGAAATTCCCACACCTACAGTTATGGCTGAACAAAAAATCGATCAAACCGACCGAACCGATTGGTTCGGTTTAAATTCGATTCGGATCGGTTTCAGTTTTAAAAAATTCAAAACCGAAGTGGTCGGTTCGGTTTTCGGTTTCTATGTGATTTTAACCGACCAAACCGAACCGACCGAATATATATAATAAATAATATATATTTTATATATAAATAATATAATATGTTTAAAATAGTCGGTTCGGTTCGGTTTTATTTCGATTTTGGTTCGATTTTGGTTCGATTTTAGTCGGTTCGGTTCGGTTACGGTTTGCATAAATTAGAATCGGTTCGATTTCGGATCGGTTTTGTTAGTGGTCGGTTCGGTTTCGGTTTGAAAATTTTAAAACCGACCTAGGTCGGTTCGGTTCATGGTTTAGGTGAAAAACCGAAACCGATCCAAACCAAAACTGTCATGGTTCATGGTTTATATGTCACGGTTCATGGTTTATATGTCTAACCATGTAACATTATTATATCGTCCAAATTGGCCAAACCATGAAACTATATAGTCAAAATAAATTAATAATACCAAATCAATAATCCATGTTCCTTCACATGGCAACTGTCGGGGAATCCACAGTTTTGGATTAAAAGTGTTATGTGCACCCACGTCTCTGTCAAGTTTGGTGGTTTTGCTGACTGTAATCTTTGTCACTGTTATCTGTTATGGATAAGAGAAGAGCTATAAGAACTCTCTTTACCAAACTGGATAATTAAATTCCATTCCTGATTGGCCTGTATATATCTATTATTTTACTTTTTTTTTTTACTAAGTAAAATTCCATTCCTGATTGGCCTGTATATATCTATTATTTTACTTTTTTTTTTTACTAAGTAAATTAATTTTTCCAAATTAACAATATATTATCTTATATAATTAGTATTAGTACAGCCTCCTCTCTCAACTGCTAAAATGAACATTAATCATAACTTCAAATTTCTACTGAAGTGTAAATAATATGGTTTTATTTACTGGAGGAATCTCATAGATATTATTAATGAAATTATCAACTTATATATTAATTCTCAACATTTTATTATTATTATTTAAAATTTTTTTAATTAAATTCTCAACGAACCTTCACATCCTAATGACACCCCACATAAAGTGAGACCCCCACACACTAAAAATTCTTAAAAGTGGTCCGCAAGCAAACAAAAAACAAGGACTAAAAATGATGAAGTGTTGCAATCGAAGCACAAAACAAAGTTATCTACTATTTTCTTGAGATGTGAGCCCAGTTTGGATAACTTTGCCACCTAATCACATATCACGACTATATATGTTATGCTCCTACTTCACATCTAATCTCTCTCTTCCATTGTGTTCAATAGATTTTGAGTGTGTTATTTTGTTTGAAGAAATTCTCAAAGAATCAAGAAAAGATGTTAGCCATATTTGACAAAACAATTGCCCATCCTCCACAAGAACTGACAAGTCCAGCCTCCCCATCAAAGAGGCCAAAGCTTCCTGATGAAATCATCAAGGGTTTCATGTCATCTCACCCAAACAATGCCTTCACAATCAGCTTTGCAAACTCTGGGATTCTCTCTTATGTCAAAACTGATCGCCAATTCTCAATCCATCAAAGGTAAACAAAATTACCCAAATGCCCTCTATTGTGATTTTTTTTTGTTTGTTTGTACCCTTTGATGATCAAGTTTTTTATGTTACAATATAATAATGTTGCAGGTTGTTTTGCGGTTTGGATGACATATATTGCCTTTTCTTAGGCAGCTTAGACAATCTTTGTTCACTTGTTAAGCAATATGGGTTGTCTAAATGCACCAATGATGCCATGTTCGTTATCGAAGCGTATCGGACTCTTCGTGATAGGGGTCCTTATCCTGCTGATCAGGTTGTCAAGGATCTTGATGGAAGTTTTGCATTCGTTATCTTTGATAACAAAGCCAAGACTCTATTTGCTGCTCTGGTAAGTCTTCTCCTCCTACTTATCAAGTGTGTTTATAATTATATCATATCATGTGATGGGATTTATTGACTTAAATCATTTTATCTTATAATTTTGGCAGAGCTCAGATGGAGGGATTAAGTTGTTCTGGGGTATTGCAGCTGATGGCTCAATTGTGATTTCTGATGATTTGGAGGTCATTAAAGGCAGTTGTGCTAAATCCTTTGCACCATTTCCTACAGGTACTATAGACTATAGAGTAGTATATCCTTGACAAATTTGATCTCATGTTTGAGAAAATTTTGATTTCCGATTTAGATCGATTTTATCTCAAAAGATAATTTCTCATTCAGAGCTTCACAAGTTTGGTCTAATGTAGATAATTGGTTTGTATTTAATTAATTAATGTGCAATTATGTGTTTGTGTTACAGGGTGTATGTTCCACAGTGATGGAGGTTTGATGAGCTTTGAGCATCCAGTCAACAAGATGAAGGCAATGCCAAGGGTGGATAGTGAGGGAGTGATGTGCGGTGCTGTGTTCAAGGTTGATTCGCGTGCGAAGATCAACAGTATGCCTCGTGTCGGAAGCGAAGCCAATTGGTCTACATGGGAATCACACCAGCAGAGTAGTTAACAGAATGGATCGATCAACAACAAATTGACTGGAAATCTTTTAAGTATTTGGTTTGCATTCTGTGTCCACCGTCGCTAAAATACTGTTTTCTTGTAATATATAAATAATAAAAGTTAATTTTCAACTTAGTTTGCAACTAAGTTTACAATTGCCATCTATTCGAAAAAGCTCGAGAGGTAACAATAATTTGATATATGAACTTCGGTAAATTATTATCATGTACACAACACTGGCAATATAGATATATGAATTTCGGCAAATTAGATGAATGCTTTGTGTCCCTTAACAGAAGCTTTTAACCATATCAATTCATGAATGCACCCAATAACAGCCTCAAAGATGACACGATCGAATTTTAGGAACAACCAATCTCCCCTCTCTTGAAAAACTTCCATCGTAATCACCGATATATTCCAACACTTGAAGACCATGATGAATGCGATCAAAATTCGTAACAAAGCACATGTTAGTTCTAAGGTGGGTAAAACACCAAAACTTTAGAACGCATGGTTTGCGATATAAGTAATTAAAGTGTGCAAACATGATCACCACTTTACTTCCCCACAAGTCCTGTATGAACCAACATGACCCATCAAACCGTATAGCTAGATAACATGAATATAAGGTCGTAGGTACTTATAGTGGGAGTAACAAATGCCTAGAAAAAAAAACTTAACAAAGTAATGAATGGTGATATTGTTACTCACAAGTCACAACCACAAAAGTGATTGTTTTTAAATATCGTCCAAGTGGTAGATTGCAAACATAGAATGTTTTGTGGACTCAAGTATTTGAAACTTTTTAACATATGAGTGTGAAGAGGACCAATAACATTCAACTTGATGATGTCAATTGTCCATCACCAAATTCAATTACAATCATACTTCTATGCAGGTCATTTGGGAATGGGACGGGATGGGATAGATCTCATCCCATCTCAAGCGGGATCGAGACGAGATGGGACGGGATGAGTACGTATAAAATAGCTCTCCAATAAAAAAATAACAAAAAAAATTTATTTTCCATTACTCACACACTAATAATGTCAAATTTATATACATATAACTTACATCATAAATAATAATAATAAATATTTTTAAAAAAATTGGAAGACAAATAAATATTAAATTCATTTAGAATTAATGATTCAATTTATTTAGATTTCATCTTACATTGATTTAATTTCAACACATCCTAAACTTTAATTTAGAAAAATATTTTGATTAAAATTAATAATATTATTATTATTATTAAATAAATTCGGGATAGGTGGGATTGAAAATCTTCATCTTAATCCCATCCCACTCTAGATCGGGACGGGATCGGGATGAGTTTAATAGCAAAAATTCATGCAATTCATTCAAATTCAACTTATATATCATAACAAGAACAATAGAACACATCAGAAAAAATTTAGCAACATATCACCTCACCTGCTCCAAATCGAAGAACGAACCCAAGATATGAGAGAAAAAACCTTAAAAACTAAAAATACAAACAAGATCCAAGTTAAATCAGTCAACAAGAAAAACAATTGGAAAGAAAAAACGTTATGTGGGAAAATAATTACATCCACCGAGCTTCAGAATATCGGTGGAATCTCTCAGATTCGTTTCTCCAGGAACACCGAATTGGTAAGAAGCCTTCATAGAATACGAATCAATAACCAAGAACCCTAGCTAAATCCCTAATCGACAAAGTGAACGAAGAATCGGTAAGATAATTCAAACGTGGACAAACGACAAACAATCGAAAGAAAGAGAGATTGTTGAAATTGCAAGAAGAGATAACAAGAACACTTACTGATAGGGGCATAATTATGCTATTTTTAGTACCATATTTTTATATATATTTTTAGCTATTACTTGTTAATTATGGTACTAATTGCTATTTTCATGTTTGTGTAGGTTTCCAATTACAATATTTTAAAATAGAAGCAACTTGGCAATTTAGGAATACTAATTGCACAAGGAATTCACACAAACAAGGAAACCACAGAAAGAGGAAAACAATAATAAAAGGAGGAAGATATCTGGCTTTGATCGACCCCATCCAGTAGAGCATCCCATCCACAGCCTCCACAACAAGCCCTAACCCTCGTACAGCCGCAATCCCTCACTGTTTCGCACCCATCCACTGCATCCACGCTTACAAACCCTAGTCGTCGTCACCCACCATCCATCTCCATCGTCTTGAACGCAAGCCATCCACCTCGCCTCCATCAAACCCAATCAAACCCCATTCTCGCAGATCCCTCCTCGCAACAGCCTTCGTCGTCCTCTCTTCACTCAACCAGTCGACCTCCTCCCTGATCATCACCACCCGCCTGATTACCCTCTCTCTTTTCTCGCTGTCCATCGACATTCCCTCATCTCTCTCACTCTGTGTCACAAGCAGAAACCGAAAGGAAGAGAAGAAGCAGACCGTGAAGAGGAAGGAACAGAGAGGTGAAGCAGATAGCGAAGGAGTAAATCGTGTGAGGAGGGTGAAGGATAAGTTTGAGCTATTCGCACCCCAGTTCCACTCAGTACCACCACGGATCATTGTTTTGTTTTCATCTCTAAACATCTATTTCTCTTAATTTTAGTTTGATTATTGATTATGGATTACTATTTGAACATAATTAATATGTCTAGCTAAACTCCTCTTAGCTAGGGGTGGATTCGAAGCCCCGAACATGTGCTTTATAAATTAATTGAATTTAATCTTCCTTGCTATTAGTGATTGCGTTTTGCTTAACTGCTTTATAGAGAAATTTTCTTTGTATGTTTGTTAAGGTGGCCAACTTAGTAAGCATGCTAGGATTTGGGGCTAGAGTATAGGAGAGTTTCACCTAATTGTTATGATTCTGTACTCACAAATAGTAAATACCAATGAACGTTGGTAAGGTTAAGTCAAAACCTAGGCAAGAACAAGATGCTGATCATACTTGTGAATGCCTAGTCAGTGTTCATATTTTCCACAAAACTTAATGATCTTAGATTGCTATTTAACTTGCGATTCCTGTTTAGATAGCGCATCACTTACCCTTATTTCTTAATCTCAACCAAAACCTGCAATCACCAAAGAATCTAACAGACCCAATCGCAACACCTAATCGACAGACCCAATCTGTAGACGCAATCACAACACGCAATCGGCATATTCAATCGCAACACCCAATCGGCAAACGCAATCGCAACAGACCCAATCGCACAACTCGCAGCAGACCCTTGCGTTTTCCTATTCTCTTATTGCCTTTTCCTCTTCTCTCTACTCTTTGCTCATGAATATGGAGGGATTAGATTGAGGACGTGGAAATGATGGAAGCCTCCATGAACTTAGTTTGTGAGATAGTGGTGGGATTTTTTTGGGGTTACGCGGGTTGTTTGTGTTTAAGTTTGTTAAATATTGGCAAAACAAAATGGGGCGGTATATATTAAATTTTCATGACTCATTAAGAAGACGTGTCCTAAAAGCATGTCATAATTTTTCCAAATTTATTATATAATGACTTGGCTTGCGGCGTGCGCTTTATGTATGTCATAAAATAAATTAAAATGACATGCATATTATGCAAATTGTAAACTTAAGTCCTCTAAACCCCTATTTGTTTTAGTCGCCATTAGAATTGTTGGTGTAGTCACCATTTCCTTGTTGGTAGTACTCTCAGTAATTCTGTAGCAATGTGTTGCAATCAGACTGAATAATAATATGAATAATACCAATAGAGTTTAGGGGTGGACACAATCCTAGATTGGGCTTTTCCAGGTCCTGGTCCAATGAAACGAGACGAAACAGTCTAGTTTTAATTTTTTGGCATATCATGTTGGTCTCGGACAGTTTGAACTAGGGCTAGGCAGGTCCGATTAACCGACCCATCTAGTCCAAACAGAAGACCGACCCGACATTTGAAAGTTTGAAATTTTAAGGACCGAGCTCGAATCAGATTAGCTGGTTAATCTGGAGTTCGATTGACTGATTTTTTGAACTGAGCCGAGTCGGTGTCGGTCCAATCAGTTTTTTAATAAGAGTGGTTTCTTTCTACTAGTAGAAAAGAAAAAAGGACATGACTCAAATGTCTCTTTCATTATCCCATCCAAACTCCAATCCCATTGTAATTATGATGCATATTTGTGAAGTTACAACACACTCCATTCTAAAACCAAAACCACCGTTGGTTTTATAAGTTTTGTTTTGCAATTAATCAACCCCTCTCTCTCTGTCTCTCTCTCTCTTGCATCTAATGATAAAATATTAAAAAAAAAAAAAAAACTAATGATCCAAAACCAAAACCATTGTATTTGTGAATTGACAATGCACTATAATAGATGAAACCCTTTTTGATGTTTAAGCTGACACAATTTCTAATTTCTAGACTATAATGGAAAATATGAAACCCCTTTTGATCTTTGTTTGATCAATTCACGTGGGAAGATGCACAAATCCATTGGGATATGTTTTGATTAAGACTGACAATGCAACCACAACCACTCACTCCACTTTTTTTTTTTATGCATTTTTCATGAAACAATGCAGCAACCACCCATCACACATAAAACGAGGAATGTTCACCATTGTGGGTTTTCAAAACTTAATGAGAAATTTGATGACTGAGACTTGATGAGAAATTCGGTAGCGAGCCGATTATCCATTGGGATTTGAGAATAGGAGCTGATAACTGAACTGACGTATTCGGGCCGAGCCGAATTTTAAAATCGACTTATAAAATAACAATAAAAAACTGGATCATACCAGACCGCTCGGTCCAATTTTCGGTCTCAAATGCCCACTCCTAGTTTGAACCAAGAATAAACCATACCATCCCGGTTCAAAATATTCACTGACTATACCCAAACACAATATTGAATAGTCCAATATTTATTGAATTAAGTTAGTTGCCCATTGCCCAACCCACCCAATTTGTAGCCTAATTATCATGATTCTGGAGAAGACCCCAGCCCAGTATGGAATAAATGAACAATTACTACATCATTTGATTGAAACTGCAATATAATGACATCAAACACGACAAAAGGCACAAATATGATAGTACAAGCAATGAAATGACTATGCAATTAGGGCTGAAAACCGTTCACCTAAACCGTGAACAGAACAGACCTAGGTCGGTTTTAAAATTTTCAAACCGAAATCGAACCGACCATTAACAAAACCGATCCGAAACCGAACCGAACCGAACCGACTAAAATAGAACCAAAACCGAACCAACCGATATTTTAAACATATTATATTATTTATATATATAAATATATTATTTATTATATATATTCGATCGGTTCGGTTTGGTAGGTTAAAATCACATAGAAACCGAAAACCGAACCGACCACTTCGGTTTGAATTTTTTTAAAACCGAAACCGATCCGAACCGAATTTAAATCGAACCAATCGGTTCGGTTTTGATCGATTCAGTCGGTTCGGTCAGTTTTTTGTTCAGCCTACCTGCAATACAATGACTGAAACTTGCAATATACTAACTGAAACAAGCCTCCTTACAAGCAATATAATGACTGAAAGTCTGAAGCCTGCCTTTTTACTGGATGAAAAATTGAAAATGTCACCTTATATTGTAACTTCTAACAAGAACTAATTCTTAATTAACTTTCACAAACATGTCTAAATTAACTTTCATAAAAAAGCTAATGATTTATAAACTTCTAACAAGAACCAGTAAGTAGTTTAAATAAACTTACAACACAAACCAATAAATCTGGTTCATCATTCTTCTAGATCATCTTCTTTTTGCATCAATGTCTTTCCTCTTGCCATTGGATCATCTTGAGTTGCACTATTATTGTTGTTTGAGCTTGAAGCTGTTGTTGCCTTTGAATGAACAATTCTACATAAATCATGATAGAATTGGATCACCAATAATCAACAATTGAACCAACATAATCTATTATTAGCACACAAAAATCAACTATCAACTAGCAATAGAAATCAACTATCAATATCAATAAGAAATAAGTGTACACGTTTATAGAATTTCAGCTTTTCAGCTGTAAGTTCATCTTTAAAGTCCATTGTAATGTCATCTTCTCTCAGTTAGTTTTGCATACATATCAAGGCCATTTAGAGCATTTACAAATGTTTGCCATGTCAATTGCAAAATGCATTTCTAAATATAGGTTCAATAAAATTTATTCACATGGGAATTGCCAAACCATTTGCTAAATAGCAACTTATTCTCATAAAAATAATTCACTTTAATTTAATGGGAGATAATTGGCAAGCATGTCTGATTTTCTTTTATCTTCTGAACCAACTAATTCAATGACATGTATAATATGTTTATTAACTAAAATGTTGGGTTTTGACACGGAGGAACGAAAGGAAGGCTAGTGTTAGAGATGGTTTGGGGGAAGATGATTCAGGAAGGGGGAATAGACTCCATGTAATATGTAACGGTGGATGCATAACTCCATATATGGAGTGTTGATGGATTTTTTGTAATCTTTTGGATTACTAAGGAATTACTATCTTATCTTGTAAAATTAAAAACAAATAATGGTTAAGTAGACTATCGTCTGATCTACAAATAAAGCACAAGTATATGAGACACCATGGGGAACGTTTCATCTTCAAGCGAAATGACTCTAAAAATCAAATGAAGCGAAAACGAAAGAAAGCCTATCCCAAAGACTAAGGACATACCCCTTTTCAATAAGACTAAAACCACAAGGTTGACTCATCCAATGAGACTTAGCTTGCAAACACTTCACTGACTTATTTAATTAGTACACCACCCTATGTGCACATGTTGGTTTTAAGTTGTAGCAATATTTCATTTCCTAAGAAGTTTTTTTTTTTAAATCAAGTGACATTTACCTAGATATGAATGTAATTGAAGTTTTAAAATTGATTTATTTAAGTAATTATATCTTCTTTTTCCCCACGATTTTTTTTCTAATGTTAGAATTTGACAGTTTGCGGAGAAAACAAATTTTTTGATGAATCAAACCCTCTACAATACATAACATTGCACAAGTATCTAAGAACATAATGTAATGAAATTAAAAGTACATGTGTGATGAAGGAAACCGGTTCCAAACCATTTATAACTCACTAGATATACAAATAGGAAAGAGTAAAACAACAATTAATGCATGGAATTAGAATGTATTATTAATGTTCCTATGGTATGTGATGTAATCGATTCCTGCTCTCCTTCTTCGTCGCTTACCTATACTTGCACATGCAGCAAACGTGCGCCAAAGACTACCGTGTGGTGGCCGATGACAGTCTGATGTTTAAGTTAGACGAGGCTTAAGAAAGACTTAAAACTGCAAATTGGATTGTATTACATACATCTAGTTCATCAACTTTACCTCCATTTTATAGTGAACGAGTCCTTGTTCGGCTAGGCCTTTAGTGACGTAGTTTAGGGAAAGTGATCTTGTGTTGGGGATCATTTTCTGATTATGAGCTTTCCATGTAGGATAGTTTTTCTACACGACTCGTGCTCTTAGATCTATGAGAGATGTTTCCCTTTATGAGTGTTGTCCATCCAAGGAAGTTTCCTTACCCGATTTATACTCTAATATATGTTTCCTAGTCGAATCCAATGTGTTGTTGGCATGTCTGTCTTGGGTAGATATCTCAAATACGTGTCTTAGAGGTTTTATGCGTATTGAGCCTGACCGCGTGACGTGTGGGTTTGCTGGCTCGTTGCAACTCGAAATTGACTATCTGGATTCCACCAACGATGGGCTTACTGTTATGTGGGCCTTGCTGGATTGAGCGTGCAATCGGGTCTACTTCATTATGTTGACGAGACTATCATGACAAGTGTACAAACCCTAGTCGCCGTCACCCACCATCCATCTCCATCGTCCTGAACGCAAGCCATCCACCTCGCCTCCATCAAACCCCATTCTTGCAAATCCCTCCTCGCAACAGCCTTCGTCCTCCTCTCTTCACTCAACCAGTCGACCTCCTCCCTGATCATCACCACCCGCCTGATTCCCCTATCTCTTTTCTCGCTGTCCATCGACATTCCCTCATCGCTCTCACTCTGTGTCACAAGCAGAAACTGAAAGGAAGAGAAGAAGCAGACCATGAATAGGAAGGAACAGAGAGGTGAAGCAGATAGCGAAGGAGCAAATCGAGTGAGGAGGGTGAAGGATAAGTTTGTGCTATTCGCACCCCAGTTCCACTCAGTACCACCACAGATCAGTGTTTTGTTTTCATCTCTAAACATCCCTTTCTCTTAATTTTAGTTTGATTATTGATTATGGATTACTGTTTGAACATAATTAATATGTCTAGCTAAACTCCTCTTAGCTAGGGGTGGATTCGAAGCCCCGAACATGTGCTTTATAAATTAATTGAATTTAATCTTCCTTGCTATTAGTGATTGCGTTTTCCTATTCTCTTATTGCCTTTTCCTCTTCTCTCTACTCTTTGCTCATGAATATGGAGGTATTAGATTGAGGACGTGGAGATGATGGAAGCCTCCATGAACTTAGTTTGTGAGATAGTGGTGGGATTTTTTTGGGGTTACGCGGGTTGTTTGTGTTTAAGTTTGTTAAATATTGGCAAAACAAAATGGGGCGGTATATATTAAATTTTCATGATTCATTAAGAAGACGTGTCCTAAAAGCATGTCATAATTTTTCCAAATTTATTATATAATGACTTGGCTTGCGGCGTGCGCTTTATGTATGTCATAAAATAAATTACAATGACATGCATATTATGCAAATTGTAAACTTAAGTCCTCTAAACCCCTATTTGTTTTAGTCGCCATTAGAATTGTTGGTGTAGTCACCATTTCCTTGTTGGTAGTACTCTCAGTAATTCTGTAGCAATGTGTTGCAATCAGACTGAATAATAATATGAATAATACCAATAGAGTTTAGGGGTGGACATAATCCTAGATTGGGCTTTTCCAGGTCCTGGTCCAATGAAACGAGACGAAACAGTCTAGTTTTAATTTTTTGGCATATCATGTTGGTCCCGGACAGTTTGAACTAGGGCTAGGCAGGTCCGATTAACCGACCCATCTAGTCCAAACAGAAGACCGACCCGACATTTGAAAGTTTGAAATTTTAAGGACCGAGCTTGAATCAGATTAGCCGGTTAATTGGGAGTTCGGTTGACCGATTTTTCGAACTGAGCCGAGTCGGTGTCGGTCCAATCAGTTTTTTAATAAGAGTGGTTTCTTTCTACTAGAAGAGAAGAAAAAAGCACATGACTCAAATGTCTCTTTCATTATCCCATCCAAACTCCAATCCCAACGTAATTATGATGCATATTTGTGAAGTTACAACACACTCCATTCTAAAACCAAAAGTTTTGTTTTGCAATTAATCAACCCCTCTCTCTCTCTCTCTTGCATCTAATGATAATAATAAAAAAAGAAACTAATGATCCAAAACCAAAACCATTGTATTTGTGAATTGACAATGCACTATAATAGATGAAACCCTTTTTGATGTGTGATGATATTCAGAGCACATTTATTGATAAATGCAATTAAATCTCCAAAAGTGACCTGTTCATATTGGATTTCTCCATTGTAAAGCTCTTGGAGCTTACTACGAACAGTTTCAGGAAAAATTTCTGGAAGTCCAGAAATGAACTTTCTTTTCCAGAAGGGGTTTGCTGCATCACTTTGGAGCATAACTCTTTTTAAGAACACATCTTTGTACCTCCTAAAATGACTAAGTGTTGGGCACTTATGCGTCATTAAGAGGTCTTTGGATTTACCTTGGTATTCCTGAGGATTACCAATGAAGTGTCTTAAAATTGCTTGAATTAAAGTGGGAACACAATCAAGGATGATAAGTCCCTCTGGTTCTGTTTTTAGAGGTAGACCATCAAGTCCTAATTTAACAGCTTGCATAATTTCTCTTTTTTCAGCAAGTGTTAAGTAATTGTCCCACCAACCCTTAATGCAACCTGAAAAGCCATTAATGATCAGCCCTGCTATAACATGATCATCTTTGCCTTCAGCACGGTGGGTTGATGCCATCATGACCATTTCCTGAGTGATTTCAAGAATGGCATCCTCTGATATGCCATCTATATTCCAAATATAGATTTCTTTGGATGAAAAAGAGCCAAACGTTTGAAGGTTCCTTTCTTCAAACTGCATATCAGGATGAGTGGGTCTAGGATAAAAACTCCTAGATACTGGCATTGGATTACGCCATTTTGGATGGTTGGATGCCTTAGAAGCATGCCTAATGGGATTGGCTTGATATGGAATATAATTTAATCTATCCAATTCAGCCATTGGATCAAAATCGCCACTAATATCAGAGTCTTGATCAGTTAAACCAAGAGTTGATAAAGTATTGATTTTGAGACGAGAATCCATTTTTAATGCTTCTAGTTTAGCATCAATTTCTTTCAGCAAAGTTTTACTGCTTGATGAAGAAAAGGCATTTTGAGTAATTGGTTTAGGCATTTGAAAGAAAACATTAGCTTTCTTTTGTTCTTGAATTTTACTCTGTTTTTCTTCATTTTGTTTCCTTTTTAATTCATTAGTCACAAGCTGGTATTGGACTAATCTGTCACCTAGTTCTGACAACAAGAGGTTAGTATAATTATTTTGTTGAATAATATGACTAACTTCTGGACTTACATTTGTTGAATGTTTGAGTGGAGAAGCATAAAATTGTTGATCAGAGACTTTGAATTCTAAATTTGCCAAAGGGGGCAAAACAACTTTAAAAGTTTTCTTATCTGGAGCATTCCAGATTTTGGGAGTGACATTAAGAACATGAACCTGAGGAACATGTACATTGAAATACCAATCTAAGAATGGTAAATTGGTTTTTAATTGTTCACAACAGTCATAGAAAGGTTTATTCAGAGCAAATCTCTCTTTATCTGTTGTTTGAGATTGAAATTTAAGTCTGCGGTCCTTGTTTTCTTGAGACATGAAATCTCTTTTGATCCATTCTTTGTCTAACTGAAAAGGTACAGACAAACAACCTACTCTAGGCAGAAACTCCATTTCTGACTGAGTTGGGGATTGATTTTCTTCTGGAGGTTCAAATTGAACTTGTTCTGGAGGATTATAAATTGGTTGTGGAATTTGAGGAAAATTAGGATTTGTCCTAATATTTCTGAGATTGAAGTAAGGAACAACTTTTGGAGTTGTAACTCGAGATTGTAAGTGAGTAGGAGCAGTTCTAAATGAAGATGATTCAGATTTGCGTCCTGATTGAAAATTTGAAGGATCAAGGTTTGTGATTCTCAAGTCACTAAACCTTAACTCAACTGTCCCATCTGGGCGGGTTAAGATTCTATCAATTTGACTTGGAGGAAAACTTCTGGGGATAGAACCACTTGCTCGCAGGACCGTCAAAGGCTCACTCAGTCAATAAGATGTCAAACAAGAAATGAATTACTGGAGAGGAATAGATGTATAGAATCCACATAATCATACACCACATGCATAACATCATTGAAAATTCAGACATAATTTGAAGACTTAACAATGACCTAACCAATCGGTCGATCTAGCTCTAAGACAGTTTCCTGCTTTACACTTAGAGAGGACCTAGAAGACCTTGTCAGAGGTTGGTCTGAATTAAGAATTTTGAAAATAGAACGAAAGATCTATACTTTATATTGTCCAAGAGATCATCTTACCCATGTCTTACGATGGTTTCAGTAGATCACCCAAGTCCAATACGATCTTTTAAGTATAGAGTTTTGTATAAGAGAAGAAAACAGAGAGATGTATATACAAATAAATGCTTATATTTTAAGAAAATAAACTGAAAATAGTAGTACAGGAGACTTACTAGTACAGAAGCTCTACAAGAATATACAAGAGCTGGAAGAAGAGAGGAAAGATTACAGAAAATAAACTAAGGGTTACAATCCAAGAGTGGGGGTCTAAAAAGAGTATGTTCTTGCTTTGAGAGTTTTCATTTATTTATATAAGGGAAGAGATAAGAAGAGAGAAGGGATAAGCCTTCTCGAAGTCTTGAGTGGAGGATGAGCTGGATGCTTATCCTTTTGTTTGATTGGAGGTACAGTGGACCTTTTGACTGTCGGCAGGTACTGTTGAAGATGCTTCGACTGTAGCTGCATGTGATTGAACTGTAGCTTCACGCAGATGCTTTGATAATGATGCTTGTCGGGTTGTCTGTTGACTGTGGCCGAAAACACTTTTGTTTGGATGTGGAGGTGGCAGACGCTGCCTTTGATAATAATGGACGTGGGTCCATTTCACAAATCTCGAGGATCGATGACGCCATAGCAGTCATCTTCATTAAGATCTACTGTTGGATCTTCTTCTTCATCAGCTTCATCAAAACATATCTGAGACAGTGTTTCGATGAGCTGAGCTCTGATAGGTTTTGCCATGATCTGCTGCAAGATCTGTTGCTTGAGCTGCTTGGCACTTGCTAAGGATTCTGGCGGAGGGCCAATTTGGAGTGTTACTTGTGGTGGTGTAGAAGACACCTCTTTTGATTTTGAGAAGAAGGCAAGAACGCCTTCCTTGGTAACCTTGGAATGATCAAAGCATTGCCACCATTTAACTTTAGTACGGCGACAAAACCATTGAGGTTTAGATTTTGACAAACTTAGAGAAGAGTCGAGATGGGTACAAACATAATCCCAACACATAATCCAAGCTAAATTGAATCTGATAAAAAACCAGACTGAGAGAACCTGTTCATTAATGGGTACAGGAGGCTGGTATTTTTCTTTGAAGACATTCCAACCTTCTTTGACTGGTTGAGGAAGGATGTCAAGAACTGAGCCGAAGAAGCTCCACCAAATATGCTGGAACCAAAAAGGAATAGCCTTTTGATTGAATTTTTTACAGAACAGAAAGAACCAAGAATGGCCCTCGTTATGTGGGCTGACTAAAAATGCTCTAAGCCATGCATTTTTATAGTCAAGGTAATTGAAGGAGGAAGGAAAATAGTTATGGGAGAACTTCTTATGATATTGGGGTTTTTGACCTCAATCTGCTTCAGTCAGAATTTTGAAGATCTGACACTTGGAGAAAGTAATCTTTGAATGGGAGTCATCATAGTGATGAGTGACCCCAATTGAATCTGTGTCGACTAAGATGAATTCATAGAATTCTCTAGTCTTCAGGACATCTGCTTCTTCAAATTGTTGGTCTGGAGAAAACAAATTCTTGGCAATGCTTTGGGGAGAAGGAATCAAAGCATGAAAACATGGTTCGACCAAACAGATATAGTCGAAATATGTTTTATTGATATATTGCAGGGGGTGCCTGATTAGGCTTTGGAAAGCTTGTCATAGACGAGCTTGACTCAGTTGGACCTAAAGATTGACCTAAGGGGGTGAATCTTTGGGATAATTGGAGTGCATATGAAAGAGGGGCAGTTGGCTGAGAAGCAGAAGGCTTCTTAGCATAGCTTGCTTTAGTTTGAGGTTTTGCAGGGTTGCCCTGCTTTGAAGGAGGAGATGAGTTTTGAAAAGAACTCATTTCTGAAGAAACTCACGCGAGAGGAAGTCTGCGAGTGAGTTATCTGCTCCTTTTATATATTTGATTTCAAAATCAAAGGCTGAAATCAAACATTGTCATCTGGCGAAAATCTGTTTGGACACCAAATTGAGTACATCTTTAGTTAAAATATCTTTTGCCGACTGGCAATCAACTTGCAATAAAAAATTTTGATTTGTTAAATCATCTTGAAATTTCATGATGCACAATACAATTGATAAAACTTCTTTTTTAATAGTGGAATAATTCATCTGTGTAGAATTCCAAATACCAGAATGGTATCGGACCAATTGGATTGTATTTGAGTCAGAGAGACGCTGTTTGAGAATACCACCATACCCAAGTTTAGACGCATCCGTCTCTACAATCTTGAAGGCATTGGGATCTGAAATTCCTAAACAGGGAAGACTCTTGACTTGGCTTTTGACTTGACGGACTATTAAAGTATGGGCTTCAGTCCATGGGCTTGGATTCTTCTTAAGGCGACTGCATAAATGTTTTATCAAAACACAGAGGCCTTTATAAAAATTTGCAACATAATTTAAAGATCCAAAAAATCTTTGTAATTGGGGTTTATCCCTGATTTCATCAGGGAATTTGTCAGCAAATTCAATTGTTCTGGAAATAGGGGTTACCATTCCATTGGAAATCTTGTGACCTAAAAATCTAACACTTGTTTGAAATAAAATGATTTTGGTAGGAGATAAAACCAAGCCATTCCGTTTGATACAATTTTCAAATTGGTAAAGGTGTTTCCAGTGAGCTGGAATTGAGTCAGAAAATACTAATATATCGTCTATATAGACAATGGTGAATTGGGTGAAATTGGCTAGAATATCATTCATGATATTCTGAAACTCACTATGAGCATTTTTAAGACCAAATGGCATTACATTCCATTCGTAATGGCCAAATGGGACATTGAAGGCCGTTTTGTAACGATCATCAGGATGAATATGGATTTGCCAAAATCCAGATTTTAGATCAAACTTAGAAAAGACACAAGCATTGTGTAATCTCTTAAGTAAATCTCTTTGATGGGGAATTGAATATCTTATCCATTGAAGAACCTGATTTAAAGGTTTATAATTGATGACAAGACGAGGGCTTCCTCGTTCAAGTTCTGCTGCTTTTCTGACATAGAAAGCTGGACAACTCCATGGTGACTTGGATGGTCTAATTAGACATTTGTCAATTAAACCTTTGATTTCTTCTTTGCAGTATTCCATAAGCTCAAGATTCATTTGGATTGGGCGAGCTTTAGTGGGAATTTTTCTTTCATCAAACCCTGGTTCATAGGGTAGACGAACGATATGCTGAGATCGATACCAAAATGCATTTGGGAGGTTGGAACAAAGTTCCTCTTGCAAATGTTTTTGATATTGAATAATTTGAGATTGCAGTCTTGGTTCAAGGATTTGATCTGCAATTATTTTATATTCAATTTCTTGTTTTAAAAAATTTAACTGCTGTTGGTTGCAAGTTAAACGATTGATAATGGCTTTTTGTGTAACTTGATTGAGTTCATAAATTTCTGGTTTAAACAAAAATGGAAATTCAAGATTCATTCCTAAATAGGAAGTTTGAATTCCTTGTTTAGAAACAGAAAATGGTGAAATTGCATTGATAAAGGGGGTTCCCAATATCATTGTTTGTTCCATATTTCGGACAAGGAGGAAGTGTTGTTTGATACAAATCTTATCCTTGCAAATATGGGCATTGGACAACTTGTAAAATATTTTCAATTGAGAGTTGTCTGTTGTATACAACTTCTGCTTTGTTTTATGAAAATATTGAGAATGAACAATTCCTTCTTTGATGCAATTCATATCAGCACCTGAATCAATCAAGGCGATAGCAGAAATCAAAGTTTGACCTTTGATAAACAAATCAATAGCTACAAACCATTTTTGGATCGTAACTGTGTTTGGTATGTTTTGTTTCTGATTGAGATTATGCAGGAAATATGTTTCCTTTTGTTGTGAAGAAGAGGGTTCTGCTTCTTCTTCTTCTTGTTCAAACATGGGTTGATATTGGTTATCTTGCAATGTTTGAATCTGTAAATTAAACAAAGTTTGATTATGTTTTAAGAGATTGATCTCTTTCTTAAGAATATTGACTTCATATTGTAGGTCAGATAAACTAATAGGAGAAGATGTTAATCGAGATTGATTAAAGCGATTTATGATTTCTTTGTAATCATAAAATGGAGTGATTACAACTTGTGTGGGTTTGGGTTGTGTTATTGAACTCTTGATATGTTGAAGATAATCAGTCTTCAACTTTGGATCATCGATTTTGTCAACAAAATCTAGCAATATTTGTGATTGTTTTGATTTTGATAACATGTTAACTTTTGGTTTATAATTGTGATAGTGGCAGGCTCCTGCTGCACAAGCACAATCACTAGAATTAGAAGTGACGGAAGAATCAGAAGAGTAATTCAGATTTCCAATTTGCATATCATCATCAGATGATTCTGGTTCACTGTCATTGAGGACATCTAAAAACATTTGTTTCATTTGTTTGGGTATATCCAAAGCTTGGACTCTTTGGGCCGTTCTGCAATTCTTTGCATAATGGCCTGGTTGTCCACACTTAAAGCAAACAGGCTTTGAAGTGGTCTTTTTGAAATTTTGTGGTTTGGGCTTATGAGTCCCATGTCTTTTGGGCTTGCTATAGTATCTTTCAAGATCCTTAGCAGGCTTTGGGCCATAAGGCTTTTTTGATTTATACTGGCGAGCAGGATGGGATCGATATTTTTGTTTTGAAGAAATATGGCCAGGGGCCCTAAATTCTTCAAATCCATACTGCTGACAGAAATCGCCTAATTCTTTTGGCCCATGAATATGCTGTTTCTTAAGCTGTCTTTTAAACTTAAGATCGTTGCAGATATTCAGAGCACATTTATTGATAAATGCAATTAAATCTCCAAAAGTGACCTGTTCATATTGGATTTCTCCATTGTAAAGCTCTTGGAGCTTACTACGAACAGTTTCAGCAAAAATTTCTGGAAGTCCAGAAATGAACTTTCTTTTCCAGAAGGGGTTTGCTGCATCACTTTGGTGCATAACTCTTTTTAAGAACACATCTTTGTACCACCTAAAATGACTAAGTGTTGGGCACTTATGCGTCATTAAGAGGTCTTTGGATTTACCTTGGTATTCCTGAGGATTACCAATGAAGTGTCTTAAAACTGCTTGAATTAAAGTGGGAACACAATCAGGGATGATAAGTCCCTCTGGTTTTGTTTTTAGAGGTAGACCATCAGGTTCTAATTTAACAGCTTGCATAATTCTCTTTTTTTCAGCAAGTGTTAAGTAATTGTCCCACCAACCCTTAATGCAACCTGAAAAGCCATTAATGATCAGTCCTGCTATAACATGATCATCTTTGCCTTCAGCACGGTGGGTTGATGCCATCATGACCATTTCCTGAGTGATTTCAAGAATGGCATCCTCTGATATGCCATCTATATTCCAAATATAGATTTCTTTGGATGAAAAAGAGCCAAACGTTTGAAGGTTCCTTTCTTCAAACTGCATATCAGGATGAGTGGGTCTAGGATTAAAAATTCCTAGATACTGGCATTAGATTACGCCATTTTGGATGGTTGGATGCCTTAGAAGCATGCCTAATGGGATTGGCTTGATATGGAATATAATTTAATCTATCCAATTCAGCCATTGGATCAAAATCGCCACTAATATCATAGTCTTGATCAGTTAAACCAAGAGTTGATAAAGTATTGATTTTGAGACGAGAATCCATTTTTAATGCTTCTAGTTTAGCATCAATTTCTTTCAGCAAAGTTTTACTGCTTGATGAAGAAAAGGCATTTTGAGTAATTGGTTCAGGCATTTGAAAGAAAACATTAGCTTTCTTTTGCTCTTGAATTTTACTCTGTTTTTCTTCATTTTGTTTCCTTTTTAATTCATTAGTCACAAGCTGGTATTGGACTAATCTGTCACCTAGTTCTGACAACAAGAGGTTAGTATAATTATTTTGTTGAATAATATGACTAACTTCTGGACTTACATTTGTTGAATGTTTGAGTGGAGAAGCATAAATTGTTGATCAGAGACTTTGAATTCTAAATTTGCCAAAGGGGGCAAAACCGCTTTAAAAGTTTTCTTATCTGGAGCAGTCCAGATTTTGGGAGTGACATTAAGAACATGAACCTGAGGAACATGTACATTGAAATACCAATCTAAGAATGGTAAATTGGTTTTTAATTGTTCACAACAGTCATAGAAAGGTTTATTCAGAGCAAATCTCTCTTTATCTGTTGTTTGAGATTGAAATTTAAGTCTGCGGTCCTTGTTTTCTGGAGACATGAAATCTCTTTTGAATTTAGAAGAATATTTTGATTAAAATTAAAATTAAAATTAATAATTATTATTATTATTAAATAAATTCGGGATAGGTGGGATTGAAAATCTCCATCTCAATCCCATCCCACTCTAGATCGGGACGGGATCGGGATGAGTTTGATAGCAAAAATTCATGCAATTCATTCAAATTCAACTTACATATCATAACAAGAACAATAGAACACATCAGAAAAAATTTAGCAACATATCACCTCATCTGCTCCAAATCGAAGAACGAACCCAAGATATGAGAGAAGAAGCCTTAAAAACTAAAAATACAAACAAGATCCAAGTTAAATCAGTCAACAAGAAAAACAATTGGAAAGAAAAAACGTTATGTGGGAAAATAATTACATCCACTGAGCTTCAGAATATCGGTGGAATCTCTCAGATTCGTTTCTCCAGGAACACCGAATTGGTAAGAAGCCTTCATAGAATACGAATCAATAACCAAGAACCCTAGCTAAATCCGTAATCGACAGAGTGAACGAAGAATCGGTAAGATAATTCAAACGTGGACAAACAACAAACAATCGAAAGAAAGAGAGATTGTTGAAATTGAAAGAAGAGATAACAAGAACACTTACTGATAGGGGCATAATTATGTTATTTTTAGTACCATATTTCTATATATATTTTTAGCTATTACTTGTTAATTATGATACTAATTGCTATTTTCATGTTTGTGTAGGTTTCCAATTACAATATTTTAAAATAGAAGCAACTTGGCAATTTAGGAATACTAATTGCACAAGGAATTCACACAAACAAGGAAACCACAGAAAGAGGAAAAAAAGAATAAAAGGAGGAAGATATCTGGCTTTGATCGACCCCATCCAGTAGAGCATCCCATCCACAGCCTTCACAACAAGCCCTAACCCTCATACAGCCGCAATCCCTCACTGTTTCGTACCCATCCACTGCATCCATACACAGCATCCTTGCTTACAAACCCTAGTCGTCGTCACCCACCATCCATCTCCATCGTCCTAAACGCAAGCCATCCACCTCGCCTCCATCAAACCCAATCAAACCCCATTCTCGCAGATCCCTCCTCGCAACAGCCTTCGTCGTCCTCTCTTCACTCAACCAGTCGACCTCCTCCCTGATCATCACCACCCGCCTGATTCCCCTCTCTCTTTTCTCACTGTCCATCGACATTCCCTCATCTCTCTCACTCTGTGTCACAAGTAGAAACCGAAAGGAAGAGAAGAAGCAGACCGTGAAAAGGACTGAACAGAGAGGTGAAGTAGATAGCGAAGGAGCAAATCGCGTGAGGAGGGTGAAGGATAAGTTCGCGCTATTTGCACCCCAGTTCCACACAGTACCACCACGGATCAGTGTTTTGTTTTCATCTCTAAACATCTCTTTCTCTTAATTTTAGTTTGATTATTGATTATGGATTACTGTTTGAACATAATTAATATGTCTAGCAAAACTCCTCTTAGTTAGGGGTGGATTCGAAGCCCTGAACATGTGCTTTATAAATTAATTGAATTTAATCTTCCTTGCTATTAGTGATTGTGTTTTGCTTAACTGCTTTATAGATAAATTTTATTTGTATGTTTGTTAAGGTGGCCAACTTAGTAAGCATGCTAGGATTTGGGGCTAGAGAATAGGAGAGTTTCACCTAATTGTTATGATTCTGTACTCACAAGTAGTAAATACCAAGGAACATTGGTAAGGTTAAGTCAAAACCTAGGCAAGAACAAGATGCTTATCATACTTGTGATTGCCTAGTCAGTGTTCATATTTTCTACAAAACTTAATGATCTTAGATTGTTATTTAACTTGCGATTCCTATTTAGATAGCATGATAAGAATAGTTTGAAAGCGACGCTTAGTTTAATTCAACGAACTTGGGAAAATAATAAGATTAATGCAGTGCGGTCACGGTTAGTCTTGAGCATTGTCTCTCACGAGTTAGCAAGTGATTATTGAAGATTAATTTATAAGCATATGTTTGGTGTGTGGAGATAAACCCTTAGCTAATTTCTCATCTTTGCCATCTCTTTAGTTTATTATCTTTGCATTAATTTTCGTAGTTATTTTCATAATTTAATTTAGAAAATTCAATCCCTTTTTATTTAATTAATTAGGTTGTTAGTTGTCTTTTAATTATTATTAGTGTAATTAACAAGCCCTCTAATCCCCGGTCTAGAACGATCCCTACTGATTCTATACTACAAATCACAAAGCAGGGTATTAAGTTGTGTGCTACTAAAATAGCGCACCACTTACCCTTATTTCTTAATCTCAACCAAAACCTGCAATCACCAAAGAATCTAACAGACCCAATCGCAACACCCAATCGCAACACCTAATCGGCAGACCCAATCTGTAGACACAATCACAACACGCAATCGGCAGATTCAATCGCAACACCCAATTGGCAAACGCAATCGCAACAGACCCAATCGCACAACTCGCAGCAGACCCTTGCGTTTTCCTATTCTCTTATTGCCTTTTCCTCTTCTCTCTACTCGTTGCTCATGAATATGGAGGTATTAGATTGAGGACGTGGAGATGATGGAAGCCTCCATGAACTTAGTTTGCGAGATAGTGGTGGGATTTTTTGGGGGTTACGCGGGTTGTTTGTGTTTAAGTTTGTTAAATATTGGCAAAACAAAATGGGGCGGTATATATTAAATTTTCATGACTCATTAAGAAGACGTGTCCTAAAAGCATGTCATAATTTTTCCAAATTTATTAGATAATGACTTGGCTTGCGGCATGCGCTTTATGTATGTCATAAAATAAATTACAATGACATGCATATTATGCAAATTGTAAACTTAAGTCCTCTCCCCTATTTGTTTTACTGGCCATTAGAATTGTTGGTGTAGTCACCATTTCCTTGTTGGTAGTACTCTCAGTAATTATGTAGCAATGTGTTGCAATCAGACTGAATGATAATATGAATAATACCAATAGAGTTTAGGGGTGGACACAATCCTAGATTGGGCTTTTCCAGGTCCTGGTCCAATGAAACGAGGCGAAACAGTCTAGTTTTAATTTTTTGGCATATCATGTTGGTCCCGGACAGTTTGAACTAGAGCTGGGCAGGTCCGATTAACCGACCCATCTAGTCCAAACAGAAGACTGACCCGACATTTGAAAGTTTGAAAATTTAAGGACCGAGCTCGAATCGGATTAGCCGATTAATCGAGAGTTCGGTTGACCGATTTTTCGAACTGAGTCGAGTCGGTCTCGGTCCAATCAGTTTTTTTTAATAAGAGTGGTTTCTTTCTACTAGAAGAGAAGAAAAAGGACATGACTCAAATGTCTCTTTCATTATCCCATCCAAACTCCAATCCCATCGTAATTATGATGCATATTTGTGAAGTTACAACACACTCCATTCTAAAACCAAAACCACCGTTGGTTTTATAAGTTTTGTTTTGCAATTGATCAACCCCTCTCTCTCTTTCTCTTGCATCTAATGAAAAAAAAAAAAAACTAATGATCCAAAACCAAAACCATTGTATTTGTGAATTGACAATGCACTATAATATATGAAACCCTTTTTTATGTTCAAGCTGACACAATTTCTAGTTTCTAGACTATAATGGAAAGAGTAAAGCTAGATGGCGACGAAATGAGAGAGGAAACCAGCGAGGGGAGTGAGGGGAACCATTCCCTCCCCTCGGGATGCGCGCGTTGAATTTTATTGCATGCATCCCGAGGGGAGGGAATGGTTCCCCTCCCTCCACCTCACTCCCCTCACTGGTTTCCTCGCCCATTTCCTCGGCATTTAGAATTCCCCTAATGGAAAGAGTAAAGCTAGATGGCGAGGAAATGAGAGAGGAAACCAGCGAGGGGAGTGAGGTGGAGGGAGGGGAACCATTCCTTCCCGTCGGGATGCGCGCGTTGAATTTTCTTTCAAGCATCTCGAGGGGATGGAATGGTTTCCCTCCCTCCACCTCACTCCCCTCGCTCATTTCCTCGACATTTAGAATTCCCCTAATGGAAAGAGTAAAGCTAGATGGCGAGGGAAGATGCACCAATCCATTGGGATATGTTTTGATTAAGACTGACAATGTAACCACAACCACTCACTCCACTTCCTTTTTTTTTTTTTTTTATGCATTTTTCATGAAACAATGCAGCAACCACCCATCACACATAAAACGAGGCATGTTCACCATTGTGGGTTTTCAAAACTTAATGAGAAATTTGGTAGCTGAGATTTGATGTGAAATTCGGTAGCGAGCCGATTATCCATTGGGATTTGAGAATAGGAGCCGATAACTGGAATGACGTATTCGGGCCGAGTCGGATTTTAAAATCGACTTATAAAATAACAATAAAAAATTGGATTATACCAGACCGCTCGGTCCAATTTTCGGTCTCAAATGCCCACCCCTAGTTTGAACCAAGAATAAGCCATACCATTCCGGTTCAAAATATTCACTGACTAGACCCAAACACAATATTGAATAGTCGAATATTTATTGAATTAATTTAGTTGCCCATTGCCCAACCCACCCAATTTGTAGCCTAATTATCATGATTCAGGAGAAGACCCAAGCCCAGTATGGAATAAATGAACAATTACTACATCATTTGATTGAAACTGCAATATAATACATCAAACACGACAAAAGGCACAAATATGATAGTACAAGCAATGAAATGACTCCTGCAATACAATGACTGAAACTTGCAATATACTAACTGAAGCATACCTCCTTACAAGCGATATAATGACTCAAAAGTCTGAAGCCTGCCTTTTTACTGGATGAAAAATTGAAAATGTCACCTAATATTGTAACTTCTAACAAGAACTAATTCTTAATTAACTTTCACAAACATGTCTAAATTAACTTTCATAAAAAAGCTAATGGTTTATAAACTTCTAACAAGAACCAGTAAGTCGTTTAAATAAACTTACAACACAAACCAATAAATCTGGTTCATCATTCTTCTAGATCATCTTCTTTTTGCATCAATGTCTTTCCTCTTGCCATTGGATCATCTTGAGTTGCACTATTATTGTTGTTTGAGCTTGAAGCTGTTGTTGCCTTTGAATGAACAATTCTACATAAATCATGATAGAATTGGACCACCAATAATCAACAATTGAACCAACATAATCTATTATTAGCACACAAAAATCAACTATCAACTAGCAACAGAAATCAACTATCAATATCAATAAAAAATAAGTTTACACATTTATAGAATTTCAGCTTTTCAACTGTAAGTTCATCTTTAAAGTCCATTGTAATGTCATCTTCTCTCAGTTAGTTTTGCATACATATCAAGGCCATTTAGAGCATTTACAAATGTTTGCCATGTCAATTGCAAAATGCATTTCTAAATATAGGTTCAATAAAATTTATTCACATGGGAATTGCCAAACCATTTGCTAAATAGCAACTTATTCTCATAAAAATAATTCACTTTAATTTAATGGGAGATAATTGGCAAGCATGTCTGATTTTCTTTTATCTTCTGAACCAACTAATTCAATGACATGTATAATATGTTTATTAACTAAAATGTTGGGTTTTGACACAGAGGAACGAAAGGAAGGCTAGTGTTAGAGATGGTTTGGGGGAAGATGATTCAGGAAGGGGGACTAGACTCCATGTAATATGTAACGGTGGATGCATAACTCCATATATGGAGTGTTGGGGGATTTTTTGTAATCTTTTGGATTACTAAGGAATTACTATCTTATCTTGTAAAATTAAAAACAAATAATGGTTAAGTAAACTATCGTCTGATCTACAAATAAAGCACAAGTATATGAGACACCATGGGGAATGTTTCATCTTCAAGCGAAATGACTCTAAAAATCAAATGAAGCGAAAACGAAAGAAAGCCTATCCCAAAAACTAAGGACATACCCCTTCTCAATAAGACTAAAACCACGCGGTTGACTCATCCAATGAGACTTAGCTTGCAAACACTTCACTAACTTATTTAATTAGTACACCACCCTATGTGCACATGTTGGTTTTAAGTTGTAGCAATATTTCATCTCCTAAGAAGTTTTTTTTAAATCAAGTGACATTTACCTAGATATGAATGTAATTGAAGTTTTAAAATTGATTTATTTAAGTAATTATATCTTCTTTTCTCCACGGTTTTTTTTTCTAATGTTAGAATTTGACAGTTTGCAGAGAAAACAATTTTTTTGATGAATCAAACCCTCTACAATACATAACATTGCACAAGTATCTAAGAACATAATGTAATAAAATTAAAAGTACATGTGTGATGAAGGAAACCGTTTCTAAACCATTTATAACTCACTAGATATACAAATAGGAAAGAGTAAAACAACAATTAATGCATGGGAATTAGAATGTATTATTAATGTTCCTATGGTATGTGATGTAATCGATTCCTGCTCTCCTTCTTCGTTGCTTACCTATACTTGCACATGCAGCAAACGTGCGCCAAAGACTACTGTGTGGTGGCCGATGACAGTCTGATGTTTAAGTTAGATGAGGCTTAAGAAAGACTTAAAACTGCAAATTGGATTGTATTACATACATCTAGTTCATCGACTTTACCTCCATTTTATAGTGAACGAGTCCTTGTTCGGCCAGGCCTTTAGTGACGTAGTTTAGGGAAAGTGATCTTGTTGTGGGGATCATTTTCTGATTATGAGCTGTCCATGTGGGATAGTTTTTCTACACGACTCGTGCTCCTAGATCTATGGGAGATGTTTCTCTTTCTGAGTGTTGTCCATCCAAGGAAGTTTCCTTACCCGATTTATACTCTAATATATGTTTCCTAGTCGAATCCAATGTGTTGTTGGCATGTCTGTCTTGGGTAGATATCTCAAATACGTGTCTTAGAGGTTTTATGCGTATTGAGCCTGACCGCGTGACGTGTGGGTTTGCTGGCTCGTTGCAACTCGAAATCGACTATCTGGATTCCACCAACGATGGGCTTACTGTTATGTGGGCCTTGCTGGATTGAGCGTGCAATCGGGTCTGCTTCATTATGTTGACGAGACTATAATGACAAGTGTACGGTGCTGATCAGAGGACAGTTTGGCGTATCATCAGTATGTGTGTGTGTGTGTATATATATATATATATACATAATAACCTTTAAACCAGTGGACTGCCTCCATAGACCTTGTTTTGATCTCGATTTCGTGTTAATCCATAAACCTCGCCCTGAACCAGGACCATAGACCTCAGCCAAATTTCGGTCGTGGCTTGCACTTCGACCTAAATGGGTTCATGGTTGGATCGCATACAATTATGGTTGCAGTGGAGCGAACAATCGCTTTCATTTTACCCTTATATCTAATTTTTTCCTTTTTTCGAAGAGTGTTTATAGCAGTTCCTGCCCCTTGTGAGGTACCAAATAAGTGAAGTTACTACTTTTTTCAGGCTTCTGAGCATCGAATGAGAAAGCAAGAGCCAGTCAGAGAGTAAAAAAAAGAGGCAAGGGTGGTCGTAGATAATGCTATCAAATAAAGAAGCTGAGAAGCCTTATTCTCCATTCCCGTTTCCTAGGATTCTATAACCATTCCTCGAATGATTGAAAATCACAAGTCGAATTTCTCTCTACCTATTCAACTATCAAGCTCTTGAAACCTTGTTTAGCCTACCACCCTCCTCCTCTTTTGGTAGTTTCACTTTCATCCTTCGGCTAACGCCTGAAAAGGCAAAGATTTCAATCTAAACCAAAAGCCCTACTATGGGCTTGAAAGAGCTCACTAGATTGTTCGCAAACAAAAGAAACTTTCAAACTCGCATTCGCATGTTGGTTGTTCCTCACTAAACATCGAGGGTTTCGTTGGTTTGCATCTTCACGAAGAATTCAATTTCATCCTTATTTGGGCTGAAACCTAATTTATTTTTTAGGTGTTGTGGACTCCACCTTATCACCTTTCTTAGGAAGTTGAGATTCTGTATGAAGGATAACGAGCGTTCCGCCCAGCAAGCAAGTGGTTGTAGATCATCGAGCTTTAGACTAGTTTCTATACTTCAAAAGCCAACTAAGAAGCCTAACTGAATATGACAACTAGGTACTTTTGAATAAGAATAATAGGGACTATATATATATCACAATTTTTTATTTAGCATGCAAACAATGCAACATTTGTATTGTACACAAGAACCGTGCTGGTTTTAATTTATGGATATAATCACTAGTCATGTATCTTGGTAATTTATTAATTAGTAATGTGAAAAACATGTCATTCTTGATATAAAAATGGTTAGGAGTCAACTAAAATGCTATTACATAATCAAAATCAAATAGTTTATCAAATATTGATTTAATAGATAGACATCTTTTTCAGCTAGCTAACCAATTTGGCCACAAGACTTCATCAACATTTCAAGAAGAATTTGTGCTCGATAGATCCAATAGACTGGAGATCAAGTCAATCAAGATGACAGAATAAGTCGTAGAAGCAATCAATTCAATAATATTAACTGTTCGTGTTATTCTCATTGTAAAATTTGTAGCAATCAAACAATTAGTGTGATAATAGAATTGAACAATATGGTCCATGATGGTCAAATGCGCACATTTTGTAGAAAAAAATCTCGTTTTGTTTAGCTCAGTTTGTGGAAGATTATAATGCAAAACTGATTCATTTTGCTTCAACAAACTATTTAATAAGTGAATTCAAATCAACAAAAACACAAAAATCTCAAAAGGAGGATATATAACATCTCTAAGAGATAATCAAATAGCTCGATCAATTAAGCAATAATGAATTAAATTGAAATTGGAAATGCAAATTGTTAAGAAAACTTATTGCATTGGTGATTAAGAAATTTTTCATCACATCATAGAAACAATCAATTCAGTAACACTCCATAACCACATAGTCAGCGTCGAAAAATAAGGAACCCCTCTTTTGCAATTTTACCTCTTTACCTATTTGAGCAGTAATAACGACAATTTTCCCTCTTCTAGCCTGATTCATTCAAGCTTTAATTCATCTCTAAATCTCAATTAAAAACGCTAGATCTGAATCTAATCAGTCAACAACAACAGTAATTAATCAATATAATCACTTAAATTTTGAAATCAAGTAAACACATTAGAAGAAGAAGAAAAAAACCCGATGAACTTCAAATTCATCTGCAATATTTCAATTCACCTATCAATTCAGGTTGAAAACAAATTGATCTTTCCAAATCGGATGCAAAATCAATCATGATTGTAGAGAGATTACAATAAACCATTTGGTCCCAGTTTCAAACGTTCGGGATCAGGCCGGTCCGGGTGGAACCGAGATGGACAAGGGTTTTTGCCATCTCTTATAGATTTGGAAATTTGCAGGCCCATCATAAGGGCACTTTCTTCACCTTCCATATTTGTGGCACGAAGGATAGTTTGATTAAATCTCATGATGCATTGGCCCAAATTATTTGTGTTTTATTTTCACAAAAGAACGACACATACCCTAGCATTCCAAACCACACAACCACAACTTCTCATGTAATGCCCACCGCATTGAGACCAACCCAATTAGCGTATATGTCATGTACACTTTGAGGATTGGATTGAAGGCATTTGAAGGAGTTCATAATTGATCAATGATTAGACTCTCTTTTCCACAATCGTAAACCCGAGGATTTCTCATCCGAGGTCACTATCTAACTTTGTAACGCAAATGACCTGGAAGAACATTGCATCTATAAATCTGTCATGCACCAATTTTTTTCTTTCCGAAAGTGCTCTCATCTAAAAATAAGAAATATCCCCCTCTTAGTTCTATTTACATATAAAACCAACCCCTTCCAAATATTATTTAATTATAATTAAGCCTTAATATAATTTATTTTAAACCTCTAATTATATGTAAAATATTAATAGGCCCCTTACATCTAATTTTTACTCTCATTTTGCCCTCCACATTCTATACTTTTTACAATAAAAACTAACCATTCTTAATTGATTAATTATACCTAAACCCCTAACATAATTTATTTGAAGTTCTCAATTATTTATAAACTATGATCACAAGGCTCTTAAGTCGAACTTTTAATTTCTCATTTTGCCTTCTACATTATATATTTTTTACAATCAAAACCATCATACTCTTAAACATTGATTACTTAGGCCTAAAAAAACCTAAACCCCTTACATAACATATTTTAAGTCTTCAATTATTTATAAAATATAAATAGACCCTTGTAATAATGAGTGTAAGTTTTGATTACAAAATTTAATGATTATTTTACTTAAAAGAGCCCTTCTTAATGCGGAGGGAATGGGCGAGGGATAGGTGGTTATTTTCGAGATTAGTGATGGCACACATCTCGAGGGTAATGGGTGTAACCCATCCCTCGCCCATTCTCTTGACATTTAGAAAAAGGATTACTTAGAAAGAGCAGTTCTACATGGCGAGGAAACGAGCGAGGGAGGGAGGTGGTAGGGTGGGGACCGTTCACTTCGCTCGGGATGTGTGCCATCAATTTTTGCGCATGCATTTCGAAGGATGTAAACGGTCCCCACCCCGCCACCTCCCTCCCCTCGCTCGCTTCCTCACCCACTTCCTCGACATTTAGAATTTCTGACTTAGAAATCTTTGGTTGAATTTCCTAAATTGACATAACAACCATCAATTGACCCGACACCACCTATGACGAGCCCATCTCACCCCAACCTACCTTTGTACCCCACCACAGATCCTCTCTTCCTTCTCTCCTTGGATTCCATTCGTTCATTCTCCCCACAGTCGTTTTCGCCAACCAACCCACCCACCACCCTCTACTCATCTCTCCCTCCCTTCATTTCTCCTCAATGAGTTCTCTTTCTGCTCCTCCCAAAGACCCGGGGGAACAACCACCTCCACCGCCATCCCTTGAAACCAGCCCCAAGGTTTCATCAATCAAAGAGGAACCAGAAGAGGAATCTGCCCCAATGAAAGATGATTCGGCAGAGGAGCCCTCGGTGGGTCCTGCAACTGTGTTTCGTATCAGTCTCAGACAACCCCCCTCCAATCTTAAGCACAAGATGAGCGTTCCAGGTCTTTGTAGAAATTTCAGGTCACACCCCTTTCTCTTGCTTTGCTTAATTTGATAAAATCTGGGGGCTTTGGAGGTTAATGTGAAGCAAACTGGGTCTGTTTTAGATGAATTATAGTGTCCCCAGTTGGTTTAAGTGATCAATTTTGCAAGCATTGCAAATGGGTTTGATTTAAAACAAGGGTTTGTCTTAGAATTAGCTGACTAGTAAGACTTACAAGGATATCGATGAAGTTTGAGTGAAATTTTACCTGAAATAAAAGTAGGAGGATATGGATAAATAGACAGAAAGAGAAAAATAAAATATCAACGATATGTGATTCCAAATATGATGTATGGTTTGCAAATCATCGCAATGTAACATAGCATAAATAAGGAAAGTTTTTAATCAGTAAAAATTCAGTAATTAGACGTATCCAAGCTAAAAAATATTAATAAGAAAGAGCGTCTCTATTGCAAAGTTTCGACCTAACCAACCATTAATCGAGAAGTGTTTGGTGCTCTGTCAGAGTTGTAGATAGTGTTAAGGGGTTCTGCTAATGCCTTTTATCCCGACCTATTTTGTATTTATTTTATTTAAAACCCATTAAGGAATTGTTGGCTATTTTTGTTTACATGAATACAATGCTTTTATTTTGCTGGTCAATTTTGTTTTGGTTTTGTGAGTTGGTGATTGAAAGGATACATGTGTACTTTGCAGCGTCGTTTCTTGGTGTGGGAAGCTGAATTTAATTGCATGTGCTTCAGAAACTTGTGCAAGAATTCCAAGGTGTGATAAATTTTTGTTAAATTTTGATATTCTGCACCCCGAATGTTTTTAGTTACAGGGAGTTAAGAGATAGAAAAGAGGTGTCAGCTAATTAGTTTGTATATACTTATTTTGTTGTCCTCTGTTTCCTTTGCAATGTCATTTGCTATTTATGTTTCCATCTTCAATTCTATTATGGGTGTACAGGTTGAGAGTAGTGCAATAACTCGTGATTGATCATATGCAAGGAAGCAAAAACTCTTTGAAAACTTATCGTATTCGTGTTCGACACCGACACTCGCTCGACACGCCTCCGACACGCATCAGACACTTGGTGAACGTGTCGGCAGGTGTCAGACACATGGTCAATATGGTCAACATGTTGGACATGTCTTCGATACACCCGAAAATTGCTCAGGACACAGTTAAGACTCAAAAACCAACTTTATTTTATTTTTTACTTTTAGATGTTTGCAAATAACCACATAATTAATGATTGTTGATCTATCTAAAGTGTGACTTTTTCAATTGTGATTTAAGACAAATAGGGAAAAAAAAACTAAAGCATAGACTACCTCTATGCTTATTCTTAATATTTATCTACTTTAATTTTTTTTTGCAATAGTGTCATCTTCTTCAAGACACTCGAGGAAGACACTTTTTTAAATTATTATTTATATTTATATGACTTATTAAAAAAATAGTATGACATGTCGATGTGTCTTTGAGTCTTAGTTTTTGGAAAATTGTCGAATTGGCGTGTCGTGTCCGTATCCATGCATCCTTGATCTTATGTCATAAAAAGATCTCAGTCATCTCACAAGGTTGCAGTTTGGACATCTTGAATTTTGAAAGTGAGAAAGAGAGATTACTAAGATAGTTATAGGTATTGCTTGTGCCTATATCATTCCATGATATGGCTTCAACATGAAAAATCTTGTACACGTATTCATTGTGATGCATGTGAAGGTCATTGCCACACTCTCTATTTACTACTAAAATACAATTTAAAACCAATAAACATGTCCAAATTAGCTCCCTCTCTTTCTTAATTAACACTTCCTTTGATACACTCCAAGTCTCCAACTCATACTTTGGAAACAAGTTGAATACAATGAGCACCTTGACTCAATATATGTGGATTCTCACGGTTGGGCATTTTTGAGAAAAGTAAATTCAGGAGAATGTTGGTGGAGAAGATGAAATGCATTTATGGGGGTGGTTGGTGAGATCTTAATGATCCTAAGATTGGTGTTAAAAGGAAAAAAAGTGAGGATGGGTGTTGGTTCTTTTTACCTTACCCTTACTTGGAAGTGAAAGTGGAGACCATAGCTTTCATTTTGGAAAGGGGGTTAGATTCTTGTGACTTGCGAGAATGTGTGATGGTCAAGGAGAATAGATTGGGGATTCGGGTCAGCTTTCATCCCTGTTGCTAGTGTTTCTTTTGAATGTGTGGAGTATTGGAATTTGGTTCATGTAATGGGAGAAAGGCCCCTACAAGTAAGTGGGGTGATTGTTCGGATTTGGTAATGGTTGAGCAAAGGGACAATAAGAATGATGTCTACTGTAGACTGGCAGATTGGGCAGCTAAAACGGTGTGTATTCCCCGTGGTCATGGTGCTACATAGGGGTGGACAAACGGGTCGAGGATCTGTGGGTTCCAATCGAACCAGACCATTTTCCTCCAAACGGTCCAAATTTTAAGTTTGTATTTTTAGAGACGGTCTGGATCGGTTCGGATCCGTTATAAAACGGTCCGAGCCCGATTCCTATTATTTAAAATGAAACGGTCCGAGTTGGACCCGGGCCCTGTGTGAAAAAAGCTTTCTTCCTCTCTCTCCGCTTTCTTCAACAATTAATTCCAATCTTCCACACTTGTGTCGGTCTCTCTTCAACAATGCAACTTGAGATCTCACTTCCTCTTTTTCAAATTTAGTTCCCCAAGTCGCCCTCTCAGGTATCTGGGGGTTCTCCCTCTCGCTCTCATATTAATTTGATATCTATATAAAGAAAGAACGATTTCCATTTTCTTCAGGGCGTGCTTGCACTCCATGTGTTTGATTGTTTGATGAGATTTCTAAGAAGTGGGTTTTGTTTGTTTTGGTGTTTTAGTGTTGATTGAGGTTTGAATTTGATGGATTCGAGTCAACTGGAATTTGATTATTTTCAAGTTGTTGTTAATTGGAAAAAGAGAAACATAGAGAGATCGCAACCCAGTAAGCAGAATCGCAGCAACAACCAAATCAATCAAAGTTTATTCCTTTACTGTCTTCACCTTCACACAACCAGCAACCAAGAAGCAAACGAGCAGGGAGAGATCTTTCTACTTTGTCTCATTCACAAATCAATTCATACCCAACCATCTTTTTACGCCTCTTCTTCCTCTCCACGAAACAACAAGAACAAATCACGCACAAAAAATGTCTGTTAGTGGAATTGTGGTGTGGCCTATTACCATTCCACTTATAATGATGATGTTCCACTAATAATGATGATATTCCACTCATTCGATTATTAAAGAATATAAATGATGAAATTGGTAGTCGATGAATTGTAAATTATCAATTATGGAATTAGCAATACTGCATTCCATTCTATGTATACTCTGGTGCTTGATGGATTGCAACAACAACTCAATAACAACTTAAGATAGTAAGAGGAAACATGTCCTCTCTCCGCCCAAATAGATGATGGTATTCCATCTTAAGGATTCATCAGAAAGTGAGGCAAGGGAGAGAAACCTCTCCCATACAGTAATTCAAATCTCTTGATTTATGTCTATATTAATTAAGCTATTGGTATTCTCGGAATCACATAATTGCTATGGAATTAGGTATGTAGGTTTAATCCGCAATTACGTTATGTTAATGATAGCATATTAATTGAATCTTATGCTTACAATGTCTTCTCTTTCTTCTTCACACAACCATTCGAGAAAGAGAGCTCTCTTTCTTTGTCTCCTCGTCTCCATCTAATAGAGCAGCCAAAAACCTGCAAGAATGAGCAATCAGGCAACCAAATAACCTTCTCTTCTTCAGCAATCACGCACAATTTTTTAAACTTGTTATTGATTTTACTAGCGAGGAACCGTTTGAAACTGTAGGACTCAGACCGTCAGTTCGAGTTAGGTTCGGTTCCAATTTTCAAAATGAGGGAATCCGAACCGAACTGAATCCGTTAAATTTAAACGGTTCGAGTTAAGTTCTTCCAAAATTGGAACCGATCCGGATCGAGCCCACCCCTAGTGCTATAGGGTGGAGAAGTTCTGCGAGTGCACTTAGGGACGTGATTCATGTCACTAGAGACACTGAAAGAAAGAGTGGTTCTTCATTTCTTTAGCAAATAGGTGCTATATTACTTCAACAAACATGTGCTATATCTACTGTGATCCTTAGACAATCACCAATCCGTCGTTGGATCTGGTCAATATTTTGAAGAAGGGGATGATGAAGTGTCCCTCCAATTCACAAGCAATGGTAGAGCGCAGAGTGTGGGTCCTTTGATGATCTACCGAGAAGTATGGTAATGCATGGTAATACCTTAATAGTGCGATCCATATCAATGGGATCTTACTTGACCATCTGTTATTGAACTGTCCTCTTCGATGACAACTTTTGCATAGAGCTCTGGCTGAATTCCTCATCAATGCCACTCTTTCCAACTCTCTCTTATCTTGGGTGGAAATTTGGTCATCTATTATCAGCTTGTCCCTTGTTTCTTTGATTTTGGGAGATGGGCTCGGGATATGATGTTTCATGCCATAGCTTAGGTCTTGTGGAGGGAAAAGAACAACAAAATCTTCTGGTGATGGGTTCATAAATTTGTAGATAATTTGTGGATGGATACTAAGGTTAGCCTTTGGCGTTGGTGTTGTAGTTGGGAGATATTTAGAGACATTCAATTCTCTAATTGTATGTTCATACTATAGAGTACATAGACCTGATGCATACTTTTGTGGAAAGTGATATGCTATTTCCCCGTCACGCTCCTTTATTTTTCCATTATACACACATTTATGTTTTGCTGATAAAAAAAGAAAACTAGAACGACGGTTCTTCGCCTTGGTTCTAATGGATGATTATTGTTATTGGATTTTATGGGGACGAAGGAAAGCAATAGATAGGAAGAAGCAATGAGGATATGGGATACGGTGGACTCATGATCATCCTAGTAGCAATCCATGACGGTGTTGTTGTCGAGATTAATTTTTGCTGGGGGAACCCATGATGGTGTTGTTGTCGAAATTAATTTCAGGCGTTTTCAGGCCCGGTCACCTTGCCTCATCCTCAAAGCCTTAACTACAAAGGGTGGGCCAATATTTCAAGGCCCAAGAATAGGAAAAGGGTCCAGGAATAGCAAAGGTAAGGTGCGAAAAAGTTATTAAACTAGTCTAGGGTCTTAACATTAGTGTCAAAGGGAAAAAAATGTTCCTTTGATAATCTGATTCAGTAGATCAAGCTAGTGTAATCAAGACGGTCGTTTAGGCACAGCTCAAGGCATTTTTATAAAGATCAACATCAAGATGAGGCATTGCAGTGCAATAAAATGAGACATTTGACTCGGTGCGCCTAGCGCCCAAAGCATGAGGCAACACTTCACTATTTTTATATAATAATTAAATCATCTTTATTTTTACTTGCTTATAAGTTAGTTTAGATTACTTCAATGTGAAGATAAAAGCATGAGAACCCACTCTTTGCTGTAAGTTTAGGGCTTGAGTCGCTTGACAAATAAAACCTCACTACGACAAGGTTGAAAGAGACGCAACTCCAAATCTTCCCTCCTTCCATCAAATCCTCAAACCTAGCTACTAACAAAGGTTAACAATGGTTAAAGAAGGTTTTCCTTGTTTTCTTCTCCATTTTATCCTCCTCTTCTTCCCCTTTTATTTCTCATTGAGAAATTGAGAAGTTTGAGAACTATGTTTTGATGTTTTTGTTGTCGATTTTTGTTTTTGTCTATGATTTTGTGGATTCTATATAATTGTGCAATTTTTTTCACTTGTTTGTTTGGTTTTATTACGATATATGCCTGCTAGTATGCTACTATTTATTAAGAAAACTCCAAAACATATTAGCTATGGGTTACGTATACTAGTATTCTACTATGATTTATTAAGAAAAGAAATCCAAAAACAAGCTAAGTGCTCCTCTTGTCACTGATGCTCACGCATTGCCTTGCGCCTCAAGGTTTTGGTTTGTGATAATGAAGACTAGAGGAAAGCTAGCATGGATGCCGATCTCGAGGATATTGATTTCGAGGATATGTAGTCGTCATATGATATTTGCGGGGACTTTGGGTGTTTTCGAGGGTTGATGCAACTGCTTTCATTGTTGTGACTCACTTTTGTTTGTGCTGAATCCTTATCTTGATCATGTTTTTATCTTGTATCTCTAATAATAGAATATAAGCATTTTGGGATTAGGTGTGTTGTAAGGGGCAGTGTGAGGCACGTTATAATGTAGTGTCCGTCTTCTATTGGGCAAAGACTCCTGTCATGGAGTCTCATCGGGTCTTTTTGATTTGGTGTGGGGTAGGGATGTATGTATGATATGAACTGCAGAATTGAACAATGAAGATCAGGAAGATATAGCTCAAAGTAAAGAAATCAAGAAAGAAAGACTGGATTGTATTATGAATGCAGGCTATTCGAGAGGCCTGAAACTCTCCAGAGAGCAATTGCTCTTGTACAACTGTTTTACAAATTCAGTGAATGAATTCTCTAGCTTCCTACAACTCTCCTTATATACGAATACACTTGCAGAACAGTGATAGGCTTCGGCCTCCAATACGTTTCACTTATGCAAGGAGTAAGAAGATGTAAATGCTGATGGTTACAACAAGTGGTGGCTTTATTTCAGCTGAAGGACAAGAAGATGTAACTGCTGGTGGTTACAAGTAGTGGTTTGAGTTTAGCTGTCAGTAGAATGAAAAGGGAAAGGGTTGTATGCTGTAATGTGTTCTGTTAGTATGCTGTAATGTGTTCTGTTAGAGTGCTCTGTTAGTCTGTTAAGAATGCTCTGTTAGTATTAACACTAACAGATTAGTGGTTCAGACAGTCTATAAATATGAAGACATGAGGAGAACAGGGCATTCATTGATTGATTGTAATAGAAATGTACATCAGAGCATTTGCTCTTGGGAGTGTAAGGCCACTCGAATAGCCTATTGTAACTTTCCTCTCGACTTGTTCCTATTACAACATTGCTAATACAATCCATTGTCTTTCTGTCTCTCTTCTGATTCTGAATTACTGCAACTGCAAGTCTTTGGATATCCTCCTATCAGTCCTTGTCAGATTTTCTGGAACTGAAATAGGATCACCTGTAGAAACACACAATAGATCATCAGTTCATAACAAACAGACAACCATCAACTTGCTCATTACAGAGACAACCATCAACTTGCTCATTACAGACTGTTACAACTTGCTAATCCACTTGTTAATGCCACTTGATAACACTAACAGAATTATTGACAAAGCACAAACTGACTATAACTAACAAGCATACTAACTGACAGCTTATTGATCCTTCACATAGCATGGTCCCTGATCTGAATGATCCATAGCCTGGTTCCTGGATTGATTCCTGGTTCATTGATCCACTGTATTGCTCACAGCTGCCCTTGTCTATGCCTGCGTCTCTGATAGGTTTGGTAAATTGGAGGCCTATCAATTCCTCCCCCCAAAACAAGCACCTTGTCCTCAAGGTGAGATTGAGGAAATTGTTATAAGCAAGCACCTTAGCAAGCATTATCTTTGCACTTTCATAGTGTTTCTGCTGCCGATAGAGATTAGCTGAATCTCCTTCTTTGAGTATCGAGACCCTTTCATTTCCAGCACATGAAAGCTGATCAAAGAGAGCTTGACATTTTTCTGCATCCTTGACTCTGTGAACTACAATGGCATATCGAGTAGACATGCAACTAGGCTCCAGTTTTACTGCCTTTTCTAAGCACTTTCCCAAGCTTCTGTAATTTTCAGCCACTGAATATGCATTGCCAAGATTCACCCAAAAGTATGCACCTCTGGGATCTCCTTTTGTTGCTGCCCACAAACACTCTTTTGAAACATTTGCAGCTAGACATTGATCTCTGCAAGAATTACAATCTTCAATGCTTAAACTCCTCAAGACAGTAGGCAGCACCATGAGATGGTAATCATGTATCCACCCATAATCTTCAATATTTAATATGTTTGTGAACATATGACTCTCAACCATGGCCTTGTCGAAAAGGTTCAAGCTGATGTGCTGTTCACGTGGGCTGCCTTTTACGACAGCTGATGCTGTATCCTTAAATGAAAGCTTCTCCAACACTAATTGTATGCTTTAAGGGCTGAAACGACCCAGACGTACCAAACAAGAACCAGCAGTGAGCCTTGTGCTTTCCTGTTTCCAAACTGCTTTATAAATGTGCCAAAGATTACTTATTACATCTTTTCTTGCAAACCATGCAACCCAGTCCCCACCTTGACTACAAACATTTTCAGCTGTTCTCAAAGCATAATCATCTTCGGGATTTATCACTGCAATCACCTTCTGTGAGAAAAAATTGTTTACAGATAGATATGCCTCCCTAAGAGACCTATCAAACTGCCCACCATGATCCGCCGAGAATGATAGCATTAATGGAAAGGAGGCCAAAGTTGCTGCTTACTGAACCTATTGTGGAATTTCGACAAAATATCCGGAGGAAGGAAAGCAGGCACAGACTTGAAGGTACTGAAGTACTCTGATTCATCTTGTTTATTAATGGCATCTTTCCCATCCACTTGGGGAAATGTTGGCCTGTCCTTCTGATCGTTACAAGATAGACGTGCTTTTGCCATATCGGTGTGAAACCCTTTGCCCTTGTTCACTTCATTTCTTTTACTAGAAGATCCTTTTTATGAATTGCAAGAGGCGTATCCCCTTCCAACTCTCTTGACTGTTCAGATGCAGAAGCAATGAAGTTTTCTCCCACTCTCCTGTCTTCTACCAATGAAATTTTCTGCCCCACACCCGCACCTTCCGCCTCCTTGGATTGCTCCGAAGAAGAGGTCCTTCGTGAGGATTTGTCCAATAATTTCTCCAACTGTTCTAATCTCTATGCAATGGATTGCAATGTCCTTATCATCTCCTCTTGAATACCTCTCCTTTGCCTTTCCAAAAGATCTACCCTTGCAGACATCGTACCCTGACTTGTAGTCTTTTCTGTCATCCCAAGATAACTGCTCTGATACTAATTTGACATGAATTGCAGAATTGCACAATGAAGATCAGAAAGATATAGCGCAAAGTAAAGAAATCAAGAAAGAAAGACTGGATTGTATTATGAATGCAGGCCATTTGAGAGGCCTGAAACTCTCCAGAGAGCAATTGCTCTTATTGCTCTTGTACAACTGTTTTACAAATTCAATGAATGAATTGCCTAGCTTCCTACAACTCTCCTTATATACGAATACACTTGCAGAACATACAACCATCAACTTGCTCATTACAGATTGTTACATCTTGCTGACAACTTGCTAATCCACTTGATAACATCTTCTTGCCACTTGCTAATTCTAACAGAACACTAACAAAATTATTGACAGAGCACTACTGACTATTACTAACAAGCAGACTAACTTCCTGATGCTTTGACAGCTTATTGAAGGCATAGCATGGTCCCTGATCTGAATGATCCATAGCCTGGTTCCTGGACTGATTCCTGGTTCATTGATCCACTGTCTTGCTCACAGCTGCCCTTGCCTATGCCTGCGTCCCTGATAGGTTTGGTAAATTGGAGGCCTATCAATGTAGCAGAGTAGGTTTGGCAGTGAGAGTGATATGTTAGTGGGATTTTTTGGGGTCTTTAGAAAGGAAGAATTGTGAAAAGAGTGTTGCAGAGAAAGGTCATGGAACTGTAGAGTTGACAGATAGGGAGTCGGTAACAAATCCCCAATTTTGGTTTCTTAAAGAAAACAAAAAATCTTTAATTCTCCACAATAGGAAAACTCATTGCTGAATTTGAAAATATCCTGACCATCCTTTGTCTCTTGTGGATGTCCCATCCATGAGTAGTAAAAAGATCCTCTTGTTATGTTATATAGGTGTTTTTCCCCCAGAGAAAGGGTAGATAGTTTCTTCAAAGGAACACAAACAACTTTGAGATTTACATATTTCACCTAACTCACAAGACTCACCCCTTGCCAAATATAAGCAGATCCACCACTTCTTTCCAATTGAAGATGATGACGTTCCTCACATTCTAAATAACAATTGCATATGGAGAATTTATATGAACTTGTTTAGGTTGAATTCACTAATTCTTAATGAATTTTCCATATTCTTCTACCTTGAATTAAGGGTGTATTTGGTTGCATAGAATCCTACGTTGCGGGAATCCATGAGGGGATCATCTAAGCTAATACCAATCCACCATTATATTTTGTGATCAATGGTGAGAATGAAAATTCAATAAACATGAAAATCACACTATTTGGTCCCCCAAAGCATATGATTCTCATGTTCATGGGAATCCATTCCTTCCATTGATCACAAAATCTAAATTTAATGGTGGATTGGTGAGTGAACCTTAAATTAGCTTAGATTTATGTGGTCCCCTTATGGATTCCATGACATAGAATCCCATGCAACCAAACACACCATAAGTTTCTGTAATTAGATTTATCTTTTTCCGTAAATCCTCTATCATCTATCCATTTCGTGTTACTTTTGTTTATGATCTTCTACGTATATTCAGCTGTTTTCCACCCATGATCTATCCACCTTCTTTTTGCCAAACCCAAGGATCTACATATTTTTATTGTGCTACATTTTATCCCTGTAAAAAAAGAAAAGTATATGTTTGTAGTCGAAGAAATGTATTTGATTTATAACACTTGTTTATAATTGGTTCATCTAATAAAGATTAAAGGAAGCTGGATATTTCTCTTTCAAACAACAACTTTTCTCATACTTTTCTCTGTAAAGAAGAAACTTCTTTTTTGTACGAAATCCTTCTAACGTTTGACCCTTCTTTGTAGTTCCAATGCAAATCCAGCATTTTGGATTCCTATACATATTGTCAACCCAGAGCGTCCGACCGAATGTGCAGTATTCAATGTTATTGCAGGTATAAATTGTGACAATTAGATGAAGTTACATCATACCCTTAGAGAAAGTTCTTAAAATGTTTATGGCGGTTTTGCTATCTTTGATGATTACTTGGCAATGCAAAATTATTTTCTTAATTGTGCGTCTATTTTTTGGTGCATACCTTGCAGGATTCAGACAAAATACCTTTCTTGTTCATTATTAAGCTTTATAGTTATTGATTTACTGTTTAATTTTTCTTCAACTTTCCTGCATTGAGTAATGAGTACCATCCATTCCTCATGAAGAGGCTGGATATTTAGTTGCTTGCTTTACTTTTTACTGCTTCCAGTCCTATACTCCTATCTGAGTTCTTTGGAGGGGTAGAGACTGCCACGAGATAACCCTTTTGTATTTCTTTTGTGTTTCTCTTGTCAATGAAATCTTTCTTTGAGAAAGATGGTGGAAGCCATACCTTCCAATAGATATAGGAACTTACTGATAACACTGTTTATTTATTTTTTGTTTTTCATTCCTTCACGTGTCATGTGTTCGGAGTTGATTACCAACAAGACTTGGGTTGAGGATGATGAGGGGTGTGCAATGGAAGGTATGTGTGGCGGAATATATCCAACTATCCATACATGACTTTGCACTCACTCTTGGGTTTCTCGAGTCTTCCCCTGAGTGCTTGCAACTTAAAAAAAAAAAAAAAAATCCCTTAACCCCTACCACCCTAGATGCCGCTGGCTGGGTTCGACCCTGTGACCTAGTGATACCATCCGCCGCTGCTCAACCACTGAGCCATCACACCTTTGGTGAGTGCTTGCAATTTCAGTCAATGCGTTTTTATGTGTTAAAGTTGGAGATACAAGGGTCTGACAATTTAATAGACTTGCTAACCCCTTGATGATAGCTTCATTTCTTCTAACCAACAATCTTTTCTAACCAGTTATTTGAACAAATTGCCTAAATCAGCTTCCAAACCAATTTGTGAGGACCCTTTAAGAGTAAATGAAGCTATCATCAAAGGGGGTTGGCAAGTGTTTGACATTGGGGGATAGTTTTTTTTTTTTTTTTTTTGAACTCAGACACAGATCAAGTATTATTGATCAAAGATAGGGAAAAGGTGAGTGAGAACTTCACCAACCAAACATAGATCTATCAAAATAACAGTTTCTCAAAGATTTGTTTGCTGATCCCCACAACCGAATGTCTTCCTTCAGTGTGATGAATCAATCATTAAAGGAGAGTGCTCGCTTAAAAATTCTTCTATTTCTTTCATTCCATAAGGCCCATGAGACAAAGTGGATATCCATTTTCCCGTTCTTGAGACAAATTTGAATGAAATTGGTTCCTTTTACTTTGTATTGGACCCTATGGAAGGAATGCAACAATGAATCTTCAACAGCAAAGTTGTAGATATTGATAGGTGGCAATGGAGATCTTAAGTTCTTAACTACGTTGTTGAGTTGGGTATCACTATACTGAGTTTAGAGGTTTTTTTTTAATTATTATTTTTTATTCTTTTTATGCTAATTGGAGAACTTTCAACTTGGGGGTTTAATGCTCTTAAGGCACCTTCTTGTATGCCAAAGCATATTGAGTAATAAAATTTTTACTTTTAAAAAAATGTTTCTACTCTCCACCCAATCCTTGTAGTACCTGAACATGCCAATTCACTCTAAATTAATTTAAGGAAAACAGTCCACACCTTGTTCGCATAAGGGAATTGAGGAAAATGTGATCAATGGACTCCCCTGCTTGGTTACATAAAACACAATGATTGGGGATAGCATTACAAGGGGGCCGGGGCTTGAAGGAATATCTTCTGAACTTTTGTGCACAACTGGAGGCCTTCGTTTGTCAACATAGCTCTACCTTTCATCACGTTGTTCATACTGTAATCCATCCATAATTTGCTCGTATTACCTGGTTGAAGCTCCATCTTGAACATACTCTCTTCTTCTAAACTTAAATGGAGCTCTTGGTTACCTAGAGACAAGCAGACATTTGAAAACCCTTTAATAAATACAGTGATGGAAGTCACATTTATGCATTTGCAAGTGATACCATAAGTGATGCAATCAGATCTTTTTTGATAATCTCACATGGAAAACAATCTTTTTGGCTCTAATCTGCTGATTATTTCCAGCACGCCATAATGTTTTTGAAGGAAGGTCTTGGATTTTCTTCCACTGTTATTTATAGTTTATTTATTTATGTTTTTGTTGCTCTTAGAATCTTCTGGCAGTTTATTATTTTTATCTATTTGGTTGCGGCAGTGTCATGGTGTTTACTTTGGGAATTTGATTTGCTGTTTTATCTAATAATCCCAAATATTTTTTAGCTTCTAATAAATTTTTTATGCATGTTTTAATGTAGTGATATTTTTTTTCCATTGCCAGATTCTCCTCGGGATTCTGTTCAGTTTATAGAATGGTCCCCTACTTCTTGTCCTCGTGCCTTGCTAATTGGTAATTTTCATGGGAGGATAACTATTTGGACTCAGCCTTCTCAAGTAAGTCAGTATTTCTCGACTACGTCTTTTTTTTTGATCATATATAGATGATTAATTTGAAGGCAGATGAATGTGGTAGCACTAGTCTGTCTTTCAGTATGCATAATGTCGGGCTGCCTGAGAGTTTGGTTTTAACATTTGTTAATCCTTGTTTCTAAAGGGACCCAGCTCCTGATTTGTGGGGTAATAATTTTTAAATTTATTTATTCTGAAGTCTCCTGCAAAGTGAGAGGTGGTTTTGTAGATCCAAGGTTACCATATTGAAACTCCTAATTTATGTTCTTTTCTTTCGCAACATCTGTTGAACTTTTTCTGGCTTAATCTAGGGCCCTGCTAACTTGGTGAGGGATGCTAGTTTCTGGCAGTGTGAGTATGAGTGGCGACAGGATATTGCAGTTGTAACGAGATGGTTGTCATGGATGTCCCCGGTATGCCATTTTGTTGTTTTTATTAAGTGTGTAATTTGGACCCACAAATTATGTTCTCATATATTTAAGTTTAATCCTTTTTAGAATCATAAATTTCTGCTAGTTTTCTTTACTTCTTGTAATACTAAGGCATAAGCAAGGATATGTTTGATTAGCAGAAAAAAGAAAAGTAAAAAAGAACAATAAAGAATGTAGCAACATAGCATCAAAAGCTTGATTGTGGCTGGAAGACTCAAAGTATCATCATTGGAAGTTATCGGCATTAATGTATTACAAAATTGCCCCACCTTGTATATCCATTCAGCAATCTCTCAACATTTCTTTTTATGAGGATGCTCTTTTTTGTCTTTAAAGCTTGATTGACAAACTTGCCTGTTAAGATTAGTCTTTGTTTGTTCATTCTATTTTGATCTTTACTGCATTTAGTGATCCAACTATGCCTACCTCTGTTTCTTTGGCGTTTTAAAGTTTCTGTATGGGTATTGCTTAATCTTATTAGCATTTCGATGGTTCTTGGTGTCTAATTATGAATGGTTTATGATTTTTGGCTTGATGAGCAATTATTCCTATCTTTATATTTCTCCAGCTGTTTACTCTGAAATGTCAAATTTCCTTTCTCAAACTCAGTATAGGTGGATATCCTCGGCTTCCAGTTCGCCTACAAATTCGAAGTCAATTTTTGAAGAAAAGTTTCTTTCTCAGCAGCCTCAAACTTCAGGTTTATTCTTCCTTTCAGTATTTTTTTGTTGGTGTTTTAAAATTCCTTGTTCACTGTTGATTTTGGCCATGTATATCCTTCATGGTTTTTACATCACTAGCATCCATAATCTGTTTGTTTAACAATGCCGAGCCATCTTCCATGTTGAATGCTGCACTTGTAATTTCTAGAAGAAATTTTCGTTTTTAATAGACATATATTGTCACCTATGAGGAATGAAGAAACTTGGAAATTGCTGAAACATAACTCACAAAAGAAAGGCATAAGAGGTATTGCAAGAGTGGGATGAAGAGGAAGAGCAACACTTTGTTGTATTGGAGTAGTACTGGGAGTTGATCTAGGTAAAAAACAAGAATTGCCTATTGATCTGGTTTAGCGCACTATATTGGAAGTGTAAAATCAGGTTGGTTAGTGTTCAAACTTGATTCCCAATGTGGCTCAATTGATTAAGCGACCAAGGAAATCTGGTTCACGGTGATCCTTAAGGTTCTTACTTGTAATGGAAGGGGTTTGGGCACCGAACAAAGGTGACGTGTATGTAGTCTAGGGAGCTAGGTAGGCGAGGACTCAGGGTGTCCCTTTAGGTATTCTAGGCAACAATTATTTACTTAAATTCGTGTATTGCATAAACATATTTATCCAAAGACTTCAAATTCAGTATGCATCTCCATAATACAACAACCATAAAATACCTCAACAATTCAAAGAAGAAAAAAATAATTAACAACAATAAAAAGGAAAAGAAAAAAATGGAGCATGTCTGTGTGTGCCTGACATATGCTGATTTTATTGTTTTTTTAGAGGGGTGGTAGCCTAGGCAACCGCCTGGGTTTGCGGACACTTTTAAAAGGGTGGTGTACCCGTGTCGGACATGGATCTGGCACTACACAAATTCTAGTATGACAATAGCCTACATAAATAATAAAAATCAAAACTTATAGCCTAGTACTTCATTATTATTAGTCATCGATTGCAATTTTAATAAAATGTAACATACTGAGAGAATCATTCCTTATATCATTAGTTTTATATTACTTATGTGTCTAAAAATATATAATTAGTTAACACAACCCTGTGTCTCTGAATCCTCCCTTTCTAGATTCACCGTGTCCGACACCCCACACCTGTGACCGTGCCATACACTTGTACTCGTATTTATGCAACCTGGGCGAACGCGTACCTGTATCTATGAAACCCAGGTGACTGCCTTTGACTACAACCTTTTGTCTATGCCCTAGGCAAAGCGAAGCTATAGATAATTTAAGGAGACACCCAGTGTGCCTAGGCATCACTTTTAATTAACTATATAGGTAGAAGGTTCATTGTAGATAACAAACCTGATGTTTTTATCCAAGAATCTAAGTTTGAGTTGTGTTCTTGGGCCGGGATTAGAGACTTGTGGGTTGATAATGGTAGATTCTTGGGGTCTTCTTTATATGTGGACTGCCGATCTTCTTCAAACAGAAGTGGTTCTCATAGTAGTTTAGACGCCATTGATGATTTTCAGACTGAAAATAAAACAATTATGTTTGGCTGGGTACCTATTGTATGGCTCATGCAAAACGTTTCTTAGAGAACATTGTGGGAAGAACTGGCAAATGTAGGTAATTTGTTGGCAAGGTAGCTGTTAGGTGATGACTTCAACTCAGTTTTTTTTGGAGAATAAAAAAGAGTGCACTGGGAAAAACTTGAGTATGAATAAATTCAATGAAGTGATTAATCTTCTGGTGTTGGGCTTGAAAGGGAACAAATTTGCATGATCTTACTAAAAGAAAACACCTATTTTGAGTAGGCATGATCAAAATTTGTCTTTGGAGGACTGGATTGATGAAATTTGCGGACGGAAAGTGGGAATCCTAAAAGGTACAGCATAGTCTCATCCCTATGCAGTTCTTTTTACCGACTTGGTGGTGATATTGCATAAGTGACCTTTCTCTTTCAACAACTTGTGGTTCGAGTTGAATAGTCTGAAAATTTAGTGGATGAGATTATGAAGTGGTGAGCTAGAATTCATGTCAATGGTCATCCGGGCTACTCATTTTGGTTGAAATTGTAGAGCCTCAAAATGAAGCTGAAGGATTGAAAAATCAGAGTGTTGGCCTCTTGGGAAATGTTAATGTGTTTATCAAGTAGATGTCTAATGACTCGCATATATTGATTTGGCTGAGGAATCAAGGGTCTTATGTTAAGAGGAAACGCATCTCAAAAGTTTGCTTCAAAGTTGGATGCGCTTTTGAGTGTGCTGAGGCTTTTTAGAACAAGGTTTTTTTGACATGCTCCCTAAACTAATCAAAGTTATACCCCCACCCAAATCAAACCACAACTACAAGCACAAGTCCTCTTACCCGTTCTCTATTTCTCTTGCCCTTTTTCACTCATTAATCTCGCTGACCAATTGTTAATGTCTAATCAGGAAAATTCAGATTTGTGTCCAGAAAAATGCTTAAAAACCTCTATATTTGATCCCTTCAATCCTAATCAACAATTCCCATGACATCATCTCCTCCTGCAATAGTTTCCATCCACAAGACAATTCAATTGCAAAGCCCCCATCTTAAAATCACTCCTCTGCATCTTCAAATGGGATTAGACCGAGAACAACTCTGCAGCAATGGCTGCAACTGGGACTAGTGCAGTTCCTGCAACAGTCAAAGCTCTGTTTCTGAGTGAGTTCTTTGACCCAAAGATGCTCTTGTTGATGGGTCCTGTTGTTGTTGGGTCTAACGTGTTTGAGAGATGCTAAGATGGATAAGAGCTCTGTTCATGAGTTCTTGTTGGTGGGTCTAATAAGATGTTCAAGTTGTGTTTCAAGGAAGGAGCTCTGCAAACCTAATGAGGTTGTTCAATCTTTTATGTGAGTGGTGAAGGCAATGAGAAGGTACAGAATATTGCTCTTGGATGTCACTCCTCTTTCCCTTGGATTTGGTAGTGAATGGTGGAGTAAGAGAGAGAAATTGAGAAACATAGAAAAGGGGATGGTGGTTTGATTGGGGAAGAAGGTGAAGTGGGGTTTTAGCCCTCACGATTTGACTAGAGATTCTAATTAATATATCAAAGTATTTCGGATGGATTTTAGATTTTTGTTTTGGGATACGTGTGAATGCGTGCAAAGCACGTGAGGGTGGTTTATCAAGGAAAGCCCCAACAGTTCAGTCAGGGATTCTGTATAGGGATGGCAGTGGGGCGGATTTGGTTAAGGGTGTATGAAGGTTGGGGCGGATACGGATATCCAAATTGTATTCGTTTATTATTCGGGGCAGATACAAATTTGGCCAAATCCGCCCCATAGATATCCGTTTAACCGATAAATTTACTAAAATGCCCTTACCTATAAATGGGAAAGAAACCCTCATCTCAATTCTCAATTCTCACATCTCATAATCTCATTCACAGCCGCCTCTCACAGCGGTCACACTGCAGGGAAGGGAGGGGAGAGGGAGCCGCCTCTCAAAGCTCTCACACAGCGAAGCGCTCATCTCTGTCTCCTCTCGAAGCTCTCACACAGCGAAGCTCTCAAAGCTATCACACAACGCTCACAGCGAAGGGTCGAAGGCTCGAAGCTCTCATCTATGTCTCCTCTCCATCTTTCTGCTTCGAAAGAACCACACATCCCAGCCGCCTCCCTCTCCCCTCCCATCCTCGCCTTCCTTTCCCCAATCTTAGATCTCTGTTATGTGATCTGTGATCTCAGATCAGAGATTCTTTAGATCGAATTTTTTTTGTATGGTTTTTTGTAATTTTTTGTTATAATTTTGTATGGATTCTTACTGGTGTTAAGATGGATTCTTACTGGTGTTATAATTTTTTATGAGATCCGAGATCAATGAATGAAATATCTTTTACAGTAAGATGGATAACACTAAGATAATTATTTTTAACGGATATTTGGGCAGGGAGGATATCCGCCAATCCGTACGGGGCGGAGGTGGTTTTTAAATAAATTTATAAACAGATTGGTGGAGCGAATTTGGGGATCCATTATTCCTGACGGGGTGGGGATGGATTTGTTCAAATCTGCCCCAATCCGCCCCGTTGCCATCCCTAATTCTGTACAGGGGATGTCTAATTTTGATTAGTGTAAGGATGTATCCAAGGAAGCACAGACTCTTCGAAAACTTGTTGTATCTGTGTCTGACACGTATCCTACACACGACACTCGCTCGACATGCCTCCGACACGCGTCGTGGTCAATGTGGTTAACGTGTCGGACACACATCTGATACATCCCGAACTTGGTCAGGACAGTCAAAACTCGAAAACCAACTTTGTTTTATTTTTTTACTTTTAGATTTTTGCAAATAACCACATAATATAATGGTTGTTGATCCATTTGAAGTGAATGACTAATTCAATCGTGATTTAAGACAAATAGGGCAAAAAGCCACAAAATGTCATCTTCTTCAAGACAACTCTAGGGAGACACTTTATTAGATTATTATTTATATTTGTATAACTTATTAAAAAAATAGTATGACGTATCGATGTGTCCCCGAATCGTAGTTTTTGGGAAATTGCTGAGTTGGCGTGTCGTGTCAGTGTCCGACACGACGCGCGTTTCCATATCCATGCATCCTTGGATGTATCTCAAACTTTCTTAGAAAAAGGTTAGGGATCGGTTAACTTGGGACTGCAAAATGGATCAAGGTTCCACATATTTTTACAATCTTGCAAACAAATGTTGCTTGTTTAACTTGATTGAAGCTTCGATAATTGAAGATGAAATGGTGATGGAATGGAAGAGTTTGGAATAGCATATCAGGTTGTTTGCTATTTCTGGACCCTCTTCACGAATCTGAACATTGGTGGCTGTTTACTACTGGGGTTGAATTCAAAACCATTCCAAATGTGGTCTCAATGGAAAGTTCAAGGCAATATGAGATGAGGAGTTTCGTGGTGCAAATATGGATCTTAAGAAATGATTATGAGCATTGATGGGTTATCCATAATTTTTTCCCCAGAAATGTCAGGGAGACTGTCGAACCAAAGTTCCTAAAAGTGGTTTATGATTTTACTAATAGAGGCTTTTTGTGTTGGAGGTTGAAGTCCTCGGTGCTCAGTTGCTCTGTTATCCCGAAGCATGCTGAAGCTAAGTTAGTACCTGATTTCAGGTCGATTAGCCTCTTAAATGTGGTTTATAAAGGTTTGTCTAAGGTGCTAACTTCCAGACTCCAGACAGTGCTCCTGTGGGTGATTTCCTATGGGTAAACAAGATTAATGAGAGTCCTTTGATTGCAAATGAACTCATGGATCAGAGATGACATCAAGGAAAGCTGAGTATGGTTATTAAGCTCGACTTCGCCGAAGCTTTTCATAAACTTTCTTGGCATTACTTGGATTCCATATCTGGAATGAGTTTTGATCATGAAACATCCAAGTTTTTGTTTAAGATTAATGGAGAATTGCATGGTTCATTTAGAAACTCAAAGGTATAAGTCAATGGGATTAAGTGAATGGGTGATCAGGAATTTGACAAATATCAACTTTAAATCTCCTTCTTTCAAAATAGCTTTAGAGTTTTGACAAGGAAGATGATGCTCTAGGGAGATCGTCTATGACACTTAGAAGTTAAGGATTTTTAATAAGCTCTGGCTGCACGTTAAACTTTTATCTTTTTCTTTTTTTTGACTGACATCCATATGTTTTTCCAAGTGAGTCTGGTCAACCTTCGGGTTTCTAGAGAGAACTTTCGTCTTGACTCAATGAATGGAGGATCTAGAGAGAACCTTCTGGTAATTGATTCAATGAATGGAGGGTCTAGAGAGAACCTTCTCTATGCATAATGTTTTGTCTGCTCCTTTCCTTTTTTGTTCCTTCAGTTTCTGTAGTGACGGCAGCTTACTCATCCTTGTAAACTTTTTTGATTATCAATTTCCATCTTGTGTTTGATCCATTAGTTGTTTCCTTGCATAGTTAAGATTTAGACTTCATCTGATCTCGGTTTTTAGTGTGTCCGATTAAAAAAAGAAAAGAAAAAACTCTCAGTTTCTGATGCACCTATTTGTTTCTTGGACTTCAGCAAGGTGGCCAAATTTTCTTTGCGTTGTTTCTGTTTTCTCATCGGGTTCTGTCCAACTTCACTGGTCTCAGTGGCAGTCCTCTCAGAATTTTACAACATCTAAGTGGTACTCTACTAGCAAAGGGCTGTTGGGAGCTGGTCCTAGTGGCATCATGGCTGCTGATGTTATCATAACTGAATCTGGAAGCATGCATGTAGCTGGCGTTCCAATTGTCAATCCATCTACTGTTGTGGTTTGGGAGGTTATACCTGGGCCAGGTAATGGATTTCAAGCAAAACATCAAGTCGAATGTGGGCAGTGGGATTCCACCTTCATTAGACCCTTCCTGCAGGAAATAGTTTTGCTCCTCTGGCAGCATACCTATACAGTTGGCAGGAGTAATTTGTGGCTCTGAAAGGAAAGCAAGGGAAGCAGACAGATAAAGAGTCGATCGAAACAATATCACTTCATTGTTTCACCAGTTTCAAATTTTTCCGCATATGTGAGTCCTGAGGTTGCAGCTCAATCAACGGCTACTACTTGGGGTTCTGCTGTTACTGCAGTTGCATTTGATGCCAACATGTGGTGGTTCTGTTGGTGACGGTTGTGATAGTTGAAGGTAACTTATTTGTCAATCTTAGCATAGATTAATAATCTCGCTTAATCGATTTCAAGATACTTCTTTGGTCAATAATTTAACATTCAGTAATATATATTAGACCGTACATCTCTTCTTGGTATATCCAGATAATAGGTAGGAGCATAATCTGAAAATTCTTGGAGCTACAAAGATAGTTATTAAAATCGTTAGCACCATATAAAAACATTCCTCCTAGAGTAGCTGTTAATACGAATAACAAAAACTCTGTTATAGCCATTTTTGTACATTCAATGTACTCTACGATAGAGGAATACATAGAGTTGAACATAGTAAAATAAGAAATTGTTCATTTGGAAATTTCCCAAAAAGCTAAATCATAGGTTCTTCTCTCCATCGGAACAATAGGGCTGCTATGCTCATTACTAAACTTGTTGAAGAGACGAAATATAACCAAGGTATATCTTTTTTATTAGAGGTTGAATTCGATCATCAGAAGAAGAATTAGGCTAAAATTAGGATACATTTTGGGAAAATAAAACTTCCATGGAAGAGAAGCAAATGAAATGCTTCATAAAAATTCTCGATATATATATATATATATATATATATATATAAAGCAACATAGAAATGTTTATATGAAAATGTTTAAAAATCGTTAGAAATGTTTAAGAATGTTGATAACTTGTGGATGGACATCAAAGTAATTTGTGGGTTGCATGGGGTATTGAGGATTCCCACTTCTTCGTATTTTCGATTGGGGAGAAATTGTTAACTTCATATGAAATCATTTTTGTTTAGTATATATACAGTTGCATTCTATAAAAAAAGCTTGGCCAGGTTGACAAGTTGGACCTTAAATATATAATTATGTAATGAAAAACATAAACATTAAATCATTACTATTTCCTCTATTTTTAAATAAAATATGTAAACAATCAACAATGGGTATTGAATTACAAGCAAAACCGGGATGAGTTACATTCTCTCAGAAAAAAAGTAGGAAACTTGGAAAAAAGTTTTCATTGAACTTCCTCGATGCGTGAATAGACATGGGTATTATTTCAAACATTACATGGACATGGAAAATTTTAATAACTGGGACATGTAGACGCGTTGGACCTTATAATATGTACTTCTCTAATAGGAACAACATCACTAAATCATTCCTATTTTCAAAATCAAAATAAAAAAATGAAACTAATCTACAATACGGATTACCAAGTCATAATTCAACTATAGTTTAGCTGACGCACCTACTGGCTTCTTACGCCCATGTTGCGTTTGCAACAACTGCGAATTGAAAAAATAGTCAATTTAGCATGGCAAATCCACCTGTCATTGTGGTTGTCTGTTTTTTAGCTTGCAACAAGCTTGCAACAAGGTGACACTTATCAAGTGATCGTGCTCTAAATCATTTGTTTTTCTCTAGAATGCAAACTCCAACATACCAACTGCTTGAGACTCTAAGTTACTGAAGACTCTCTAACTCCATCTTTGTTACAACTTACAAGGAATCATTCAGAGCTTTGGAAAGCATCATTCAAGGTGTAATCTTCGAGAACACCATGATGCCAGGAGTCGTATCACCTCTATGCACTTCAAGAATGTAATAGAAAGGTTGTGGGATGGTGCATAATTTTCTTCGATGGAGTAGCCATAAGAATTTAAATTATGCTCTAGAGAAACAAATACGAGTTTGAGCCCTGTCAGTCCTGACCTAGTATCTGGTGAATCCATCAATTCATCTCTCTATTTTTTTGTGAAGGTGGCACGGAGCAGAATCTATTTCCCAGTCTGGAATTCTTATTTCTTTTTTCTTTCCTTTATCTTTTTACATTTCTTATTGAACAAATACAATATGACAATTTTAATTAATTTAAATTTAATTAGTACCGATTGATGAGGGAAGAGATGTAGATTGGTACAATTGTTGGTGGCACTATAATATAGGATTCCAAGAGATGGTGTTCTTGTTTGGATTTTTCACTCTCCCGATCCATGGAATAGAATACCCATGTGTTTTCCTGAAGCACATGCACAAATTGGGATTTATTTATTATATTGTAGATAGAAAATGAACTTAACCTTAGTTACCCCATCGGAATACTTTTAACCTGAAAAGTACCTCCCTTTCTAGCCTTTCTAGCTCCGAGTTTGTATAACCCCAATTCCCAATTGGAAAAATCTATCTATTTCAGTCAAATTAAATTGCACACCGAATTTTGGAGATTCTATGTGTGTCCTGGGAACTACCATTTTTAGCTTCAATAGTTCATCTACAAAGTGCATTTTGCTCAATCCCAAATCTTTCATATAAGTGCTTTTTAGACTGACCTTCATCAATGATGGGGAAGAAAACCCTATGATACTCATTTGGAAAAGAAAACCAGATTTTCATCCATTTCCAGTGGTGGTGCCATGTCAAGAGAGCTGTATACTTGACTAAGCTAGGTTAGTTATTCTGCCTAAAAGTTGTTGGTATATGTACAGTATACTAGCGTAGCAAAATTTATATTTCTTTCAGGTTCTATCGTAATGATGAGCAGTGTTGTATGAATCGCGATGCAAATCGCTAATATGAATCGACTCGACATGCTAACGGTTTAGACCGTCCCAAAAAATCGGACTTCACCCAAATCGGCGTGAATCGGCCACCCGATTTAGTGGTGAAATCGTTACATCGCGATTGAAACACAAACGTCCGATTTATCTACTTCGCACAAAAGGGAGAAAACAAGAAAAAAAATAGGGAAGAAGAAGAAATACAGGAGTCTGAGAAAAGAAATCAGAGACATACCTTGATCAGGCTTAGATCCGCTTAGTCACGATCTCTTTCCCTCGGCTCCGGCTCAGATCCATTGTTTCTCAAGGCCAATCTCTCAGATCCGGCTCAGATCCGTTCATTCTCGAGCTATCTTCGCCTCATATTGGTTCGAAGAAGTCATTTCGACTCAATTGTTGAAGAAGAAGAAGGATCTGTTGAAGAAGTTGTTGAAGAAGGAGAAGGACGATCTGTCCCATGTTGAGGAAGTTGTTTTGTTGAAGAAGAAGAATGATCTGTTGAAGAATTGTATGAATCGACTTTTGTTGAAGAAGAAGAAGGATTATGTGAATCGACTTTTTTTTTTCTGGACTCTGCAAGTTCTCTCTAGTGTAAACTCTACACCGTGATATTTATGTTTGGGTTTAAATTCTTTATGAAGGTCAGGGACCCTCAATAAATATTTTATAATAATTATTATACTTAAACCCTTAAAGAAAGTAATATAAGTGGTGTACCCATAATTTTCAAAGTGTTTTTTTCTTTTATAAAGTGCAAAAAACAATCCCCAATGAACTTTTTGTAAACCTAGCTTTTGTCAAGTAAAGAAGACATTGCAAACTTAACTTTCTATGCAAAATCTCTTTCTCAATGTTCTTCAATGGCTACCACCAACAAGTGATTGCTTCGTAACTTTCTATGCAAAATCTCTTTCTTCAATATTCCAAAATGAAGGCAATATATATATA